>VDFB02148919.1:0-26220 GCA_007258455.2 Sequoia sempervirens | reverse complement strand
GATTTTGCAATAATAACTCATCTATCAACTTGCAAGCATTGAAGCACCACTATTAGGTTGGGAATTATAGTGGTAGCAAAGGTTACCTTTTGATTTTTCATTAAATGTAAATCCCTTCATCAACTCACTGCTTCCCAAAAATCATTTAATAATTCCCTGTAAGTGTGTGTTTCCACCTAAATTTCATCAATTATGCCAAATCCTAACTAATTGTAGCCCGCTATATGTTAAACATATGCATAAATTAAAATTTAGCAATAGACCACATAATCACCAAATTTAATTCTAAATTTAGAAATATTAGTTACCACCCTTTTCAATTAAATTTATGGTAGTTTCCAAAACTTTTACTATCTCAACTTGATAGCAATGCACTATATCAATGGATCGGAATATAATGATTACCTTGAAAAATGATCACACTGCTCAACATTAAATTTGCACACCTATTTTAGCACACATTATCTTCCTACTTCATTAGGTGAGGACGTGTAATATTTTTCCAACCTCATTCTGATGTATAATATGCACACCTAACACCTCAATAATCATTATGGATTTCTTACAACAATTGGAAATGTGACGAGGGAGCAAACCCGAGACACAGAAATACACTCCCAAAAGAGAAAATAATATTTTATTTAGAAATATGGAACTTCTTACATGCAGAGGATCTCAAATCCCCAAGCTCTGTATTACATGCAAATTACAGATTTACAGAAAATTACCCAGATCCCCCTTTCGCGGCATGCGAACTTCTTTCCCCAAAAAGTTACTCAAAAATTAGAAACAAGCCCTATAATAGATCTATTTTGGTTTGGAACCAAAAATAACCTTCGAGATAAGATTTTGGCAGTTTGGCACCAAAATTACAATTTGAAATTCAAGTTTAAATTCACAGTTGAAAATTAGCACATTTCTAAAATATGCACCAACTTCCGGCAGCCATAACTTTTAATCCGACAGTGGATCTTCAATGATAACACCTTTTCGGAAAGCTCTCAAAAAGACGATTTTCCCAAAGTAGCCTTTGGTTAGACTACTTTGGCATTTCGCAAATTTTCAGCCCATCTGGGATGTTTGGTGCCTCAAATTGAGCTCAGAAGAGCGTGGCAAAACAAACTGAACTTGAATAACTTCAAGTCCTGAATGATCTTGACCTGATTTCTTTCACCGTATGTATTTCCATCCTAACCTTCCATAAATTTTGGCCCCACAAAACAAATTCAAACTGTAAAAATAGTTTAGCCGAAAAGCAGAAAACTGCTCAAAGTTGGAAACTCTTATTTGACGAAAAGGGTATCCAGAAATACAAAAACATCTACAAAAAGAAAACAGCAGGAACAAAAATGGAAATCATCTTTTTGGGTGATGCAAGATTTCCCTCACACCATTGGATGCTCCTGCATCAAAATGACCCCTTATTAATTCAAAATCTCCAATTTTCTTGATTCACAATCTCCGTACTACTCATTTCTAAAGAAAATTCACCAAACATGTGCAAAGAATTTATTTTATTTAACCTTTAAGTCTGAAGAGTATTAACTGGTTTCCACCTTGTTCATATGATTTCTAAAAAAAAATATAGGCAACTATGTACCGCTACGCTATTCACTGCTTTCTATAAATTCTTGAATTTCTCCTCAAAATCTTCACACTTTTCCCTCTTTTTTTATTTTCATGTAATTCCATTATGTTCTATGCTTTCACTCTTTTGCTTCTTAACTATGGATGCTCCCATTTTCTTGAGTTGTTCTCATAGACAAAATGTTTTCTTGGGATGCATCACATCACAAAGGCTTGAAAAGGTTTTCATTACTAAGACTTCTAGCTTTACTGTGCCAAATTTATGCTTAGTCCTTGGGGAAAGATATGTTGCATCCAACCGCTAGTTTTGTTTTTATTCCAACATAGCTTCTCATTTTGTAGCTTTGCTCCTAGAAATTGGGTTACCAATTGAAGATGTACATACCACTGCAAACTTAATAGTTAAACCAGAATTCTTGGAGAATTTGGACACCATTCTTTCTGTAGCACACCCAACCATTGTGATTCCCTCCATGGATGATATTCCTCAATTCCTGAATCATGGGGAAGTGGTTACACTTCAGCCTTTTCTTACTAATCTCCATATCCAATATTTTGAATCTCATTGGGAACTTTCCTACATAGGGTATTTAGCCTTGATAGAAGAGGCATCCCAGATTGACTAATGAACTACTATGGCCTGCACCTTTGCTCACCTTTCTCTTGAATCCTATTTTTTTGTTTTGGTTTTTGACAAGGATTTTTATATTAGATGTATATATGTCACACACACACACACACACACACACACACACACACACACACACACACACACACACACATCTCCTTTTTTGGTTGTTATTTCTCTTAAAAGCAAGTTTCAATGTTTATGGTTTTATTGTTTCACTTTAGTTTAGCAAATTATTTCAATTTCACTCTCATGTTTAAGATATATTTAAGCATAATTTGTTAATACAAAAGTCGAGCAAGGAAAAGAAAAAAAAACAAAACAAAAAGAAAAGAAGAAAAACCCCTAAAAAAACTAAGCTAAGCTAACAGTATGCTAGCCCTAACTACCCTAACTCTAAAATCACAACAAACTAACTCTAACTAAGCAATTTATTTCAATTTCTATAGCTATTTCTTTTACAGTTTTATTACGAATTACAATAGGCTTATCTTTAAATTACCTTATCAACATTTTCAATATCCTACTATAATAATGAAAAATATTAAGTATCATGTATTTTAACATCATAAATTTGAAGGTGTACTTACCCAATATATGGCTTAAATGCATGTAAATGATCTTAGTAGAGACTGGTTGCACACATGTTTGGTGTGGCAATATTGTACATTTTTCCATCCCTGGTCCATTTCCATTAACTACTAGATTCATTTCTTTATTTCCTTCTCTTCTGAAAACCCTCATATCTCTAGCCCTATCTCTAGTTTCCATTGTTTTAGACCAAGATATATCTATATTTATATCATTATCAGAAAGAGAAAAAGTAAAAACTTGATATTATGTATCTTGCATAAAATTAGGAAAATGTCTTTTTGTACTCAATGTATTTTCAACTTGAAGCACAATACACATATCTTCAACTTGATTTTAACGTTTTATCTTTGTATTTGTGTTTTCCACATATACATGGAAAGATGATCCATCTACATCTTTTCCTCATTTATGATGAAATATCTCTGAATCTCGATATTCTCACTTATTAATGTGATGCAAAATTGTAGAAATGGAAGCATTTTAAGATGTAAGGATGTGTACAAATAAAGAAATTTGAAGAATGGGTGATCTAAAATGATGTTTTTGAGCTAGATGCATAAAAAAATGTTCTAGAAACTTTCTAGAATTATACTATATGATACTAGGAGGCTTGGGAAGCACATAAATTATGTTTCTAATGCAGTGACAGTTAGTAAAAATTTTGGATAGGGATTGATTCTCCCACCATGGAAAATGAGTCCTAGTAATTATTTTTTTGGAAAATTTTCAGAATTTTTGAGAAAAAATTATGTCTTTGATGTTGTAAGATGTTGACCTAAGGGGGAGATGTAGAATTTCAATTTTTTTTAAGGAAATTATATGCAAAAATGCAATCTAAATGACCTTTTAACTAATGCAAGGTTTTGAAACCCTAGAATGCAAAACAATGCAATGTCTAATGCATGCAAGCTATTCCTAGGATGATGATGGATGCCAAATCAGAAAATAAAATCTTCTAAAAGTTTAACCAAACTGAACCATAGATTTTTGGCACCCTAATTTTTTCTACCACTTCTAGAGTTTTTCACCTAAAAGGGGAAAGATGGGGCAAAAACCTTAGTGGTTCACTTAAATTAAGATGTGTGTGATGTTATTTAGACTAAATGGAATTATCTAGGTGCAATTTAAATGAAATATTTGAGATATTATGAATGAAAAATCTAAGAAAAAAGTGATGTTTGAAAACACATTGTATAATGGAGAAAACACATATAAATGAATGTAAAACTAAATAGAAAAGAACAAAACTAGAAGTGTGCACTTAGAATTTGGATGAAGACAGAAAATGGATTCTCAAATGCTAATAATCTTGATTTTCAAGCCTAGTGGGACTCATTCACCATTATGGGTGAATCAGTGCCAGTATTGCAAAACTATGCCAGAACCTGTTTCTAACACAAGGGTATATAAAAATGCAAAAAACTCAAAATTGACCTAGAAGTGGAACTCATTCACCACTCATGGTGAATTATTCAAATTTTTAATTTCTAAATATTGAAAGGTGGATTCTAGAGCTTCCTATCTACACTTTACCTTTCTACAGGTGTCCACTTCTGAAACTCTGATTTCCAAACATGAAAATGTGTTTTAGTTGATATTTTAACTTGTTCAATGAAGAGAAGACTTGGGTAACCTTGAAAATTAAATATATAAGATTTACAATCCTCCAAGAGACCTAAATCTACAAACAAACAAGAAAAGAAAGAGAAATGTTGAATGTTAGGGCATTGGGGTTTACCTTGATCAAACCCCTTTTAGGTAATTAAACTAAAATGATGAAAGAAAAGAATGAAACATGAAATAATGGAGTTTATTTCCTTTCCATTATCATCTATCTTGAAATTC
The DNA here is from genome assembly GCA_007258455.2 of Sequoia sempervirens. Classification (NCBI taxonomy): domain Eukaryota; kingdom Viridiplantae; phylum Streptophyta; class Pinopsida; order Cupressales; family Cupressaceae; genus Sequoia; species Sequoia sempervirens. Next base: position 21,566 of record VDFB02148919.1, on the reverse strand, counting down.
TACAAAAAAACATGAAGAAACTTCCCTTTAATGTTTGAAAATTGATATCTTGGTGACTTGAACTGATAAAAGCATAATTTGCTTGACTTGAGATAGAGGATTGGTGGATGAATGAATCATAAGAGATGTGAATTAGGGTTAAAAAACTTATATTTATAGGCATTTCACCTATTTCACCAATTAATACCTCATAATAGGTTGACATGAAGTAATTTATTAAACTTAAATTTCACTTTTTTCCTGCTGAAAGGTCAAAATTGAGCCAAATGGGACTCATTCGCCACAAATGGTGAATGGGTCCCATCTAGATGGGACTAATTTTCCATGCATGGTGAATGGGTCCCATATAGGCCCTTTTAACATCTAAGAAGTCATGAGATAAGGAAATAAGGTTTAAATTACAACTTTGCCAAGTATTTGATCAATTTAAGCCTCAGGTTGCACAATATGGGTTAATAGGGGCCTATTAGTGATGATGAAAAGAGTAATTAGGGATTGGGACACATAATGAAATTTGAAAGTGTGATGAAATACACTTTACCACACTAAAATTAGTTCCACATAGCCTAGGAAGCCACAAGAACCAATGTGAATGTGCAAGACACATTACAACACTAGTTTATAGTTAAGTTTAAGAACTTTATAAGTCTTCTAAATTGATGTGATAATTTTATTAAATAAATTTTATAATGTTGAATTAGGGACAAGTAGGTTAATTAAGTATAGAAAAGCATGAAATTCCATTACAAGACTTTACAACAGCTTTACAAGAATCATTTAATGTATTTGGAAGGGTCCAAGACCTAGTGTCAATGTGAAAAATACCTCACAAAAATAGATTAAGGGGTCTCATTAAGTCCATTTTATCATGAGTTATTCCCATGGCAAGTAAAGGATATGCGTTTATATGGTGGACAACCACTTTCTCTTTGGATTTATAAATTTTCTTAGGTGGACTAGAGTTGTTTGGTTTTCTCTAGGTCTTTTATAGGAAATAGGCAAGGGAGTTTTCATGGATGTGTGTTGATTTGTTGGAAGGGGTCTAGGTTAAAAAAAAATTCTTCAAGGTGTGTAGGTTCAATCATGGGTAGAGGAAAGTTCTCAAGGGATAATCTAGCTATGCATTTTTCTTTGAACTTTTGGTAGGATAGGAAAAGGAAGGCTTCATGTGGTCATATAGGTTCCATGGGCTTAGGAAAAAAATAATCTAAGAAAAAGTTTCCATGGGAGGATGGGGATATAAAGAAACTATGGTTCATAGTAAATATTTCATTGCTGAGAGGAAACTTTAAGCACTTATGGACAGTGGATGGGACCACATTCATGGATCGAAGCCATTCGTAGCCTAACTTCATACAAAATTGCTCTGAATTAGTTATGATAGAGAATGATAAATTTTATTTATTTAGTTCTATTTGTAATGGGAGTGTGATCGAACACATCATAGCACAAGAAAAACCATGATGCATTTTAATCCACGCCTTTAGTTTATCATATCTACCTTGAGTGAATTCATGCACATATAAGAGTTCTTATGTGATCACATTATCTCCATAGATGGGATCAATTAAAATCCTAGGAGTGGGCTTCTTATGGATTCTGCTGGTTATGTAAAGAGGACCATGAGGTGCATTTTTGATTGTTTCTTCTGAAGAGAAAGTAATTTCAATGGTTTGTTGTTTATGAGGCACACTATTAATCACTCCTATCATTGTATCAATAGGAATTTGTTCGTTAGTATCCATAGGAATATTTTCATCATTATCCATATGATTTTGTTCATTATTTCTCATATTCTCATCATCCATGTGAAAATTCATCACATCAAGCTTAGTTTCACTAGCCTGAACAAATGAAATATTGTGGTTGGGCATGGGATTGGTAAATATTTTCAAGTTTTGGTTGGGAAGAGCTACAAACCTATTACCTCTGTCATTCACACCTCCAATTAGGATATCATTAGAATCAATGAGGTCTTGCACAAGATGTTTAAGATGATTTCAATGTTCCATATCATGTCCTTTTTGTTGGTGATAAGAACAATAGGAATTGTTTCTAAAGATCGAAGGTAATAGCTTGTTGGGGTCAAGAGGTCAGACTAGAGGTAAGGTAAGCATGGTTTTCTTTAAAGTTAGATCATAATGTTTTGAAGTGTGTCGGGTAAGGGTGTAAATTATCTTTGTGGATCTCCAAAGATATAAGGATTACTATTCTTTATAGTAACTACTTGGGTATCAACTGGTTGGGTAGGTTGACAGGTGGAATTTAGTTGAAGAAATTTTTTATTTTGTCTTCCAAAAGGCTAGTAATTGTTTTGGTTTCAAGCTTCTGACTTTTTAGGATGGGTAGGGGTGGTTTTCAGTTCATTACTAGTTATGAAATTTTGATAGTCTCGATGGGTAGTTCATAAATGCATGAGGGAAGGGAACTTCATCATGGAGAGCTTGTCTACATTATCTTTCTTTTTAAATTTCTTATAACATATTTTGAAGTTGGGAACTAGGAATTTTCACACTGAATTTGGAATAAGGAAATTGATAGTGTGAAATAAATTTAGTGACTTTTTCACCCTCATTTTCCTTGCATATCATCAAATCAGCTAGTAGCATTTCAGGAACCATGTGCACTTTAAAATGGTTATAAAGGCCTCAACATGTTCATTGAATGAAAGAATTGAGTTATTTGGTAATGCAAAAAACTAGTCAAAGGCAATATCTTTCAAGGATTGGGGAAAAAATTTAGCCAAAAGTTTTTCCTCAAGGATAAAGTCACTACATAAAGTAGTAAAGGCATTAACATGATTAGCAAGATCTCCCTTTCTTCCATGTTTCTCAAATATAGGGATCTCTATACCTTGTGGCAAAGAAGTTTTCAATATCTCCATGGATAGCATTTTACTTTTGACATAGTATGAAGGTGGACCATTTTGATTTTTATTTATGGTGGAAACTTGATGTTGAATGGACGAAAAGATTTGTAAGAGGTGGTTAATGATAGGATCATTTCTTGTGGTGTGTAATGGAGATGAATATGGTGGTGGTTTGTATATGTTGGAAGGACTGGTGAATGGATTGCTTCAGGGAGGAGATATAAGAAGCACTAGTTGAAATATTCAAGGTAGGTAGGATGATACTAGTTGGTTGCATCTTTGTGGTCACTTGAGCATAGGTATAGGTGGAAATTGAGATTATGGTTGAAGAGAGAGGAGTTTGAATTCCTCCTTAGCTTCTCCTATTGTTTGAAGCTTGAGCACCATTAGTGGTTGAAGGAAGATATTTTCCAAAGATTTGAGCTATATATGTTACACACAACTACCAGTCCTTCATCACTTTCCATCATGTAGTGAATACTATCTATTGTAGGTATTGTACCATCAAAAAATACACCCTTCCCATTTTCATGGTCTTCTAGGTCTTGTTTCATAGTGTTGGAGCTATGTTTCTTTAATTTTATGATGTATCTTGGCTTGATCATGCTTATTTTGGTGCTAAAACTAAATGAATGACGTCTTTGTGAAGGTGTTGTGAAGTGTTGTAAGAAATTTCTACATTCTTTTGGACTTTATTTAATGCAATTAACCTAATACTAACTTTTTCATACATCAACGAGCCCTATATTGAAGTTTTGTAAAGTCTTGTAACTAGATTTCACACTTTTCTAGGCATATTTTCCCTATTTACACCTCTCTCATGCTTTATTTTGTCTCTTTCTGCCCTCATATGCTTATATTAAGTATATTTTTGGGTCCTATCCCAACAAACAACATTAAACATAACATTTTTCCTAACACTTGGTTTTGGGTCCTAGGTGGGACTCATTTGCCAAGGGTGGTGAATGAGTGACTCTTGGCCCCAAATTCAAAATATTTCAAAAATAAAATTGGGATTTTACTCAAATTCACTTCATGTCAGCTTGTGATGAGGTATGAATGGATACTAAGGCACATAAATTGTATAAATAGGCATTTTTCCCCTCATTTTACATCACATTCAAGTATTCAATATCCTAACATATTTAAGCAATCTTCAAGCACTCATTCATTTTTCATCTTCAATTCAAGCACTTTCAAGAACTTTGGAGCAGCCATTGACATCACTTCGGATCAAGGATGTGGTAAGTTTTTAATACTTGCATGTTATTCATTTATCATTTCCTTTGCATGTCATTCATTTCTATTCCAAGTTTAATTACTAAAATGGGGTTTGACCAAGGAAAACCCCTTTTCTCTAACCCCCCAACATTTTTCCCCTTTGCATGTGTCTTTGTAGCCTTTGTTTTGTAGATTTGACAGGTTTGAAGGTGTTGAAAAGTGGAATTCAAGTCAACTAGTCTCTTCAAATCAATTCATCATCTATCCAAGCAATTTGAGTGACTTTCAGCCTATTCTCTACAGAATTGACCCCAATAACCATACATTCAGTCATTACCAGATCTAGAGTAGTAGTGTTGACCCTTGACTTTTCAGAAATCAATTCCTAACACTTTTTCAATAGTAGGAGGACTGATTCACCACCCTTGGTGAATAAGTCCCACTATGAAAAATTAAAAAAAATAATCAACATTCTAGACATTCCATAAAGCTCACACATCAACCAGGTACACTCATATTTGACCATGCACTTTTTGTTTTGCATATTTCTTTCTATTTCTTCATCTTCCATAGTTATTACAATTCATAATGTGCTTTCAAACATAGCATAAATTACATCTTTGCATTCATTTTAGATCATTTTAATTAGTCAATTGCATTTATTTTAGTTTTTTTACATCACATCACATCACACATGTCATTAATTTGAATGAACACAAGCATTTTAGGTACTAATCTCTCTCCTTTTTGGTGGAAAACCCTATACGTGCAAGAGAAGCATTTGGGTCCTAAAATCTATGTTTCATTTTAGTGAAGTTGAATTTTGGAAATTTTTAAAAAAAATTATTGCATCCATACATCACATCCTATTTTTCATTTAGGACATTGGTTTCTTATTACATTCTAGGATCTCTCATTTTGCATTTGTGAAAAACTCATTTAGTTTTCATTATTGCATTCAATTTCATTGAAAAAATTGAATCTCTGCATTATGTGTGTGTTTGTGCATTTTGAAAAGCATTTAAATCATTCTCAAAATTTTGAAAAAAATAAATAAAATTGCATCCTAGGACTCATTCGCCACCTAGGGCGATTCAATCCCTCTGCATATTTTAGATATTAATTTTGCACTATTTTAAGCATTTTTCTACATTTATGTTTCCTGTATTCATATCTCTATCACAATTAGAATATCTTTTGTTATTTGCATTTTACATTCTTATATTAGCTTGCATTTCCATTCACCCCTCCTTTGTGGTACTTGCATGAGTGTTGGGTGCCCTATTGATAATACTTTAGTGAGAAGAAGTTCTAGACTCATGGCATCCCATGATATCACTTTCGTTGTGGACCTTGGGATCTCATGAGCTCCTACGCCTAGTATGGAAAATGGTGCATTGGGCCTTGACAATACCACTTCCATGCCTTCACCTTTCCATCCTATGCATGTTGACAATAAAAAAAAATCTCTCCCACAATAAAAGGTTATTAACATTCATGAGAAATTTTCACATTTAGAACAATACTTGTCACTTGAAAAAATTTCCACCACTACTATACTTGTTATTGAGAGCCTTCATCACTTAATTAAGAGTGATGATGACTTGAACATTTAAAAAAAAATTACTGAGATTTACAATAAACATGCCTCTTCAACTACCCAATTCAAAAATATTCCTGTACACCAAGGAGCATCTCAAGTTCCTCCTCCCTCAACTATAGCTTCCATACAACTTTATATCAATCCAATTTTGTTGGTACTTCTTTCCTAATTTCCACTAGAATTCCTACTTCCTTTGTGGCATTGCAACCTACTTCCACCACCTTCACACCCACTAATATTCCTTCCACTTCACCTAACATCAAATACACTCCATCACCATTTTCCCTTCCACCTCAACCCCATTATACTGATCCCTTTATGACACAACTCCTTAACATTGTTTCATCCATGCAACACCAACTTGCCACCATTAGTTAAGCTCAAACTACTCCAACTACATATCTTCTTCATAACAACCCCTTATCATTAGAAATATTACATACCCCGATGCCACAAGGAATAGAAATGTCAAGATTTGAGAAATATAGAGGAAAATGAGACCCTATCAACCATGTCAATGCTTTTACTGCCTTGTCTTATGATTTTTTCCTTGATAATAAACTCTTAACAAAAATCTTTCCAAGGACCTTGAAAGATATTTCCTTGGACAAGTTTTCCAACTTTCCTAATCATTCCATCCATTCATTTAATGAATTAGTTGAAGCTTTCATTAATCACTTTCAAGTACACATGATACCTAAAAAGAAAATGGCTGACCTTATGTGATGTAGACAAAACAATGGTGAAAAAGTAAAAGATTTCATCTCTCGTTACCAATCCTTGTATGCTCAAATTGATGTCCAAATTCCAGATGCACATCTGCAAAAGATGTTTATTGAGAATTTGCACACCAACCTCCAAGATAAGCTTATGATGATGAAATTCCCTTCATTCATGCATTTGTGTACAACCTTATGTGAATATCAAATTTTGGTTTCAAGTTGAGAATCAAAATCCACTTTTAGCCGAATTGACAAAACTAAAAACAACAATCAAAACAACAACAACACACAAAAAAATTTCAAACCTAACTGAGGCTTCTTAAAATTTTGTTCACCTCCTTCACCCCAACCACAACCAACTTCACAAGTTCAAAATTCAATGGATGCCTCTAAAATAGTCATTCCTTTTCATTATGGTGATCCACACAGATGCTTCACTCCTTTACCTGACACCCTCCATCATATAATGACACAAATAATCCAAAAATGAATGCTTACCTTACAACCTATTTGACCACTTGATCCCAATCAACCCTTACCACCTAGCTTCAAGCCCAATGCTTATTATAATTTTCATCGTCAAAATGGCCATGACACCGAATAATGCAAGCGTCTTAAACATCTAGTTCAAGACCTCATTGATTTAGGTGAATTGACCATTATGGGTGTTAATGATGAAGGAAATAAGTCTGTCACACCCCCTAATCAAAATATCCAAATATTCACCAACCCTATGCCTAAACACACTACCTCATTTGTCAAGGCTAGTGAACTATCCAAGCATGATGTATTGACTATCAAGATACATAGACTGAACAACTTGATACATCTCTTCTTGTTTTCAAGCTAGTCTGATGGATGAACTTATTGCTGCGATAGACGTTATCCCTCACATGGGCCAAACCACTCAATCTCTTGATATTAATTTTTTTGCTACGGACATACTACAAAAGCTTCCTGATAGTCCTTTCTACCTAGCTGGTAGAATCTATGATAAACCTAATAATGGGATATTAATAGATCCCACTTCTGGTGAGAATGTGATCACAAAGTAGTTCCTAGTATTACATGATGTTTATCAAGATAACTATAATTCACTGACTCCATGGATTAAAACACATCATGGTTTTCCATACCCTATGATTGGATTGATCATGTTACCTTTGAAAAAATTCCCTAAGACTTTGGAGGTAATGTTTTCTATTATTCCACAATCTGACCAATTTCTTTTGTGGCTAGGCCTTCCTTGGCTTCATTCAATGAAAGTTGTCCCATCATTCATTCACAAGTGCTTGAAGTTTCCACATGGCAATGAGATATTCATTGTACACCATAGTGGCTTTAATCCTTTATCTTGCAAAGGTAACTTTTCATTAGAATCCTTTTGGCTTGAACCCGTGGAACCTATCACTCCTCACAAGGACTTCTTTTACATTGCTTATTAGAAGTTTAAAGCCAAAAAGATCATTGAATTATCCCTTCATCACACACCTTTATTCACCCCCACTCCTCCTATCCTTGATGAAACCATGATTACACCTGCATCTTATATTCAACAAACCATCATACCCTTTGAACAATATCCTCCTGATAGTTCCCAGCCATCATCTAAATGACCAAGAGACCAAGAAATGACTCCTACCTTACTTCCTCATACCAAACAAATATATAAAGAAAAAGAGAAAGTGGTTAATCCTTCCTCTTCAATTTCTCTTGCTATTCCCCTTTCAGAAGTAGAAGAACCTATGCCAACTCAATCTAATCCTACACCTCAACAACTCCAAAATAGAATTAAACAAAACTGTGTTACTCGGGAATGTCAGCATTGTCATCATCTCCTGGCTCATACTAAAACCAATCATGACAACCAATCTTTACCCTTGACAGAAGAAATAGATGACCATCCTAACCAACCACATGAAACTTCAACCCACCAATTGCAACAAAATTAACACATCCAACCCACATTCTTGATACATCCATCCTTAGAAATAGCTCTTCGTCAGGTCCCGTCGTTATTAATATTGATGATGATGATGAAGATGTGATGATTGCTAACATAGATGAAACAATACACAAAATTTTTAACTCTCTAGTTTCATCTACAATGAGCTTAAATGATAAATCCTCTCTGACAAGTGATGAACTTGGTACAACTACTAGTTCAACACTTACGATCCCTCCTTTAAATAGTCAATCCCCTTCGCATGACACTAAATATGACTGGGAGGTAGATGGCTTGATGGATCACCTTCATTTTTCTACTTATTATTTTCTTTACATTCCTTTTCCCTTTTTATTTTCATGTATGTATCATGTTCCCCCGTATCATGTGTTTGATGTTTCCTCTCTTTGTACACTTCTTCTATATGTATCTCTATTCTTCTTGTCTTGATTTGTCTTTTCATTTTTGTTTTTTGTTTTCCTTTTTAGGATGACGTAAAGTGTAGAGACACCTTATGTCTCTTCCTTGTTGACTCAAAACAGACTTTATTTTTCCTTCATTTTCATTCTTTTTGTGTCATTCTCTAGTTCTATGTGTATTTGGGAAATGATGACAGTTTCAAGCTCTTTCATAAAAGATAAAAAACATTGCAGGAATGAACATACTGACCCCAAATCCATATATCCCTTATGTGTTTCACGTGCTTTCTTTTCTTGGGGGAAACTCCCTTCTTTCCTTTCTTTTCTCCTCCATCTTGACATGACATAGCTTAACTTTGAAACATATGACTTGGCATAGAGATTTCCAAGTTGGCTCTCATGTATTGCTTTCTTTTATTTCTTGGAATTTTCTATTCTTCTCTACTTTCAAGTAATTGGTCATAGAACGATGTGTATCAATTCCTTTAAAGTGGGGGCATATATTACCATTATTTCATTTGCATTCTTAGTGAAGTCTTTCCATTAACGCAATGCATTTTTCACTTTGTGGATGACATTTGGTGTAATTTCCTTCATAAGTGTGACCTATCTCAACATATTGCATTCCCCTTTGTGGTTTGATACGACACACTACATCCCCTAAGTTGTGAATAGACTATTCTTTGATTGGTCCTCTTTTGGAGATATTAGACACAATGTTCCTTAAGTGACTGATCTTGCATAAACTGAACAAGAATCCTTTGAACATATTACACATGGGTTGATGCAAGAAGTTGGGTACACAAAAAGCTCAAAAAGTGGGTCTTTTTGCTGTTTTTCAGAATTTGTCACACTTGGACTGAAAATTTGACACACTTACACAATGAATCTTTGAAAAAATTAGTAATATGAAATTTTGAAATTTGAATCTGGTTTTCAAATATGTAAATTATTCAAATACCCAGATTCTAGAAATTAAATTTTGATAGGGATCTATAAAAACCACTTTTTAAAAGTCCCTATTTTTTTACAATACCAAGCACGTGTACAGACAACACTTTTTGACCCAAATAAAAGTATTTTGATAATTACTTTTGGAAAAAGAGAGCTAACAACATGAAGTTTGGTCTAGATTTTTTTTTGTAATTTTTGGTTGAATATATTTTTTTTATTAAATTTTTAGTGGCCTTAATTGCTGTTTATAAAAATCAATGTGTACGGACAATATAATTGGACCTAAACTAAACATTTTTTTATTTTTTATTTTTTCATTGTATAGAGAATTGTCTGAAGTTTGATGCCATATAATTTTATTTACAAGAAACTCAACCAAAAAAAAGTTATTAAAAGACAAAAAAAGCCTGATATTTCAAGTTTAAGGACTAGTTTGCTTAGAAATTAATTAAAAAATAGCAAACACAATCCAATATTAATAAAAATTATATATTTGGAAAGTAGACATTGTGTTCTCTAATGGGTTTTAATTTTATAGATTGATTCAGAAAAAAAGTCCATCAGCCATATTGCCAAAGTTGGACATTCTTCTTCAATCTACCTTTGTTTTTTAGTTGCAGGTCAAAGGCTAAGGCTCAGATTGCCAAGCCTTTCCCAAGCCTAAAACCGAGGCAACATGTGGGTTGGAATTTTGAATTTTAAAAATGCATACACATTTTTAAAAAATGTGTACACATTACAAAAGCATATGTGTTCTTTATTTTCTTGATTATTTAAAAAAAAAAAAAATTTAAGAAACGGGTACCCATTTTGAAAAACACATACCCATTTGTGTTACAAAAAGGGTATGCATTTCAAAATGGGTACCTGTTTCTAAGAAGTATTTATTTTTTTAAAAAATCAATTTTTATATGTTATAAAATGTGTATGCATTATATAACGTGTACACGTTATAACGCACACGTTTTTTAGTGCATACGCTTTTTTTAGGCTCGGGTACCCGAAGCATAATGCATATGCATTTTTTTAATAAAGTGTATGCATTTTGTGCAAAAAAAAAATTTGGCTGAAACTTCCCCTCTTTGTGTACCCAACTTCTTGCTTTTACCCACATAACATTTTTACATATTGCATTCTCATTCAGCCACCTTGCATAACACAACTTGCATGCTTGTAGAGTTTTCTTACTTGTTTGGCCACCTTGAATAACACAACTTGCATGCTTGTGGTGCAATCCTATTTTTCTTATTTTACAAAAACCCAACATTTGCATTTTCTTTGGTTTTGTGGCACCTTGTTAAAGTTATCAAATGAATATAGCTTTGGCATGGTTGACCAGGAAGCCCAACTAGCAGCATGACTATTCCCCATAGCAACTTTCATGTTTTTTTGTGAGTGAATATGAACTAGTGTATGTATTTTACTTTTTTGGCCCTCTCATCCCGCAGACAACTAGTTTTGCGTCCCTAGAATTAGTACACATGTTCTTTTTCAAACAAATCAACCTAGATCTCTTTTCACAACTAGTTGGATTGATGATCAAAGTTTCACTCAATTCATCTCAACACTTGTGTGTTCCTTTTTCCTTATGTTCACTCTTCCATGTGATCCTCATCCTGGGGGCTTGATCATCCCTCTTGTTTGTTGCATTTCATCTTGCTAACATAACTGCATTTGAACCCTCTTCTCTTTGATGTCCATGGCTACTTTAGTGTGAGGAAGAAAGTTTCTCTCACTAAAGTGGGGGCTAAATGTACCATCAAAAAATGGACCCTTCCCATTTTCATCATCTTCTAGGTCTTGTTTCATAATGTTGGAGCATAGTGTTGGAGCTATGAACTATTTTAATTTTATGATGTATCTTGGCTTGAACATGCTTATTTTGGTGCTAAAACTCAAAGAATGATGTCTTGTGAAGGTTTTGTGAAGTGTTATAGAACATTTCTACATTCTTCTAGACTTTATTTAAAGAAATTCACCTAAAAATAACCTTTTCATACATCAAAAAGTCCTATATTGAAGTCTTGTCCAATATTGTAACTACATTTCACACTTTTCTAGGCATATTTTCCCTATTTATAGCCCTCTCATGCATTATTTTGTCTCTTTATGCCCTAATATGCTTATATTAAGTGTATTTTTGTGTCCTATCTTAAAAAAAAACATTAAACATAACATTTTTCCTAACACTTGGTTTTGGGTCCCAAGTGGGACTCATTTACTAAGGGTGGAAAATGAGTCCCCCTTGGCCCCAAATTCAAAATATTTCAAAATTTCTTTCAGGATTTTACTCAAATTCACTTCATGTTGGCTTGTGATGAGGTATGATTGGATAATAAGGCACAATAATTGTATAAATATGAAATTTTCATTGCATTTTACATCTCATTCAAGTATTCAATATCCTAACATATTCGAGCAATCTTCAAGAACTCAAGCATTTTGCATTTTCAATTCAAGCACTTTGGAGCAGCCATTGACATCACTTTAGAGCAAGGATGTGGTAAGTTTTTAATACTTGCATGTTATTCATTTATCATTTCCTTTTCAAGTCATTAATTTCTATTGGGTTTAATTACTAAAGTGGTGTTTGACCAAGGAAAACCCCTATTGTCTAACCCCCCAACATTTTTCCCCTTTACATGTTTCTTTGCAACCTTTGTTTTGCAACTTTGACAAGTTTGAAGGTGTTGAAAATTGGAATTCAAATCAACTAGGCTCTTCAAATCAATTCATCATCTATCTAAGTAATTTGAGTGACTTTCAACCTGTTCTCTATAGAATTGACCTCGATAATCATACATTCAGTCATTACCAGACCTGGAGTAGTAGTGTTGACCCTTAAATTTTTAGAAATGTTAGGGAGGAATAATTCACCACCCTTGGGGAATGAGTCCCACTTGAAATATGGAAATCTGCATTTTGTCAAAAATCAACTCTTGGCTGTCAGAAATTAGTTCCCAACACTTTTTCAACACTAGGAGGATTAATTCACCACCCTTGGCGAATGAGTCCCATAGTGAAAAATAAAAAAAGTCATTAGCATTCCTGACATTCTAGAAAGTTCACACATCATCCAAGTACACTTATATTTGACCCTATACTTTTTGTTTTGCATATTTATTTCTAGTTCTTCATCTTTCATAGTTGTTGCAATTCACAGTGTGTTTTCAAACATAGCATAAATTACATCTTTGCACTTGGGTTTGTGACATGGTTTAGCTACCTCTTGTGGATCTTATTTGAAGCTTGTATTGAGCATTTATAGGCTGACCTTATGGTGCAATGACAAGGCCAACAATTGGTATCAGAGCTAATGTCACACATTGAAACCCCTCACTTGTGTTTGGGGGGGATTGTTGCAAGATGGTGTTTCCCTTGGTCTTCCTTCTCCACCATGACACTTGGGTTTGTGACATGGTTTAACCACCTCCTATGGATCTTATATGAAGCTTCTATCAGGCATTGATAGGTTGACCTTTTGGTGTAATAGCAAGGCCAAATACCTAGTGAACTAAGACCAACACTAGAAGTAAGAGAGCTTGATAATCCAAGACAAACAAGTGTTTTATCATAGGGTTCCATGATTTGCACACTTCATCTAGCCACAACATTAGTAGTAGGAAACCAAGTACTACAACTCATACAAGGGATAAACCATAGAAAGTGCAATGAACATAATATCTTATGCTTTCAATTACACTTGAAATGAGGGAAATTGGAATAACAACAATTCTACAAACTGAAACAAAAAACTGAAGGTAGCCCATAGAAGCACAAAAAAGTAATTTTAGATCCTAAAAAATGGAAATTCAAATTCAATAGGGACTAAGATGCCACTAAGGGTTTCTTGGTCCTACTGGTGAGATTCTGAAGTTCTAGAGACTGCAACATGCATCAAATAGTAGTGAGAGACTTTCGAGCTAGAGATTTTAAGAGGGACTAAGATGCTAGGAATTGTGTTTTAGTCCTCATAGAGGTTTTTCTTAGATAAACAAAAAATGCTAGATTATCTACAGTGTTTACAGATTTCCTATTCAAGATGTTGATGTTTAGAAAGAAAAATTATGCCAATGAATGTAAGGAAAAGTAACTTATAACAAGCAATTGAATGCAATGTTGAATGATTTTTTTTTCAATTTTCAATGCAATAAAAATGTTTCTAAATGCAAATAAGATAATGAACAATGCACTTTTTATTTTTTGAATGAAATGATGCAAGAAAGTAAAAATGCAACGTATATGCACTTTCACTAATGCAAATATAAGAAAACCCTAAAATTAATTCACTAAATATGGAAAACCCTGGATATAATTTCACTAGTGCAAGATGTAATGCAATAATGAATGCAATATAGATCTAAAATTTGATGGACTCCAAATAAAAAAAATGAATTCTCAACAAGGTTGGGTACCAAAATGGTGGTTATGAAGAAGGGATGATTGTATGATGTCTCCCTTTCCTCCACTAATCACTTAAAAATGTCATAGGATTCCCAATTGGATTAACAATAAACCTCTCAAGGTGAGTCAATTCTCAATGGGGAGGACCTAGGAAGGGGTTCTTTAAAATTTTAGGGGTTCACCACCAAGCAAATCGTTGGAAAAGATAAATGAGCATTCAACTCATGAAACCTAGTTATGCAAGCTAAATGATACATGCAAATGATGAAATTATGAAACAAGGATTTAGGATGTATGTACCTGGGAAGTTTGGAAATGTTGTGAGGATTCTAGAAATGCAAAGAAGTTGTTAAAAAGTCCTATGGAATAAAATGACACCCTTACTATTGTCTTAGTCCCGCTACTATTTTTCGGGGTAGATGCAAAATCTTTGGATGCTAGATCAAGATCTGAATGAATTTATGTCAAATATGTTTAGGATGACTAAGATTCTCTAAGTGGTGACTTAGTCCCTTCTATAATTTATGAACTTTCTGAATGTGGTCCTAAGGGTATTCTCTACACTTCATTTTCTTCTGATATCAGGTTCTAAAACATTCAGATTCGACCTGTAGGTGAGTTATTGTGAAGATGAAAAATTTGTAATGCAATTTTGTAATTTTGCACTTCAAATGATCTTCAAGTCTTCGACCTAAATCTGCAATCATAAATATGTAAGAAATGGAAAAACTTGTTTTTTAGTGAATAGGGGTTTACCTTGGTCAATCCGCTTGTTGATAATTAAACCTTGAAATGAAATAGAATAATGAAGGGAAATGATGAAGGAACAACATGCAATGTTACAACTCACCAAACCCTTATTGTAAAGTCTACAAAATTATGTGAAATGGATTCAATGCATATGGATCATGAAATGCTTGAGTGCTTGATGGATATGAACTTGAAATGCTTGCTTGAATCAAAACCCTACATCATAAATGTTAGCACAACAACACACATGATGCAAGAATATCTTGGATATGATGCTTGAATCTTGATGGTGGATCCAAATGCTTGAAATAATGCTCTTGAATGCTCTTGCAAACTCAATTTGCTATGATGAATGCTCTCACAAAAGACTTACTTCAAAATGAATGAGGTAACCTTGTATTTATACTTATCCATGTTTAATATCTCAAAATTACATCACATCAAGATGGCATATTTATTCATTAAAGAAAGGAGGCTAAATCCCACACAAATTTAAAATTAAATCCAAAAATTACCTTAAGGGGGACTAAGACACCCTAGTTGACGTCTTATTCCCAAGTCATGAAAATTAGGGTCTCAAGACCTTTGTGGGACACCAAAAAGGGGCCCAATTAAGATGCCTCAAAATTAGGGTCTCAGGACCTTTGTGGGACAAAGACTCCCTAGGTGGTGTTTTATTCCTAACACAAAAATTAGGGACACACAGATGAAATCATTAAATTATCATTTACACATTAGAGAATGTTGGGATTAGGTGGACAAGGATATAATTCATAGGGCTTTTAGATGTAAAATAGGACCAATTAAGACATAAATAGGGATAAATAAAGCAAGTCAGGCCCAAATGAGTGTAAAAATGCAAGGATATTCATTTTACTACACTACAAAATCTAAAAATTTAGGGCTTAGAAGACCTATTTGTGGCTTTTTTATTCTAAGGATTGTCATCAAAACTTCATCTATTGATGAGAACATATAGATTTCATGACTTGACAACTTTGTTGAACACAATGTAGTTTTGAGAGGGAGGAAAATAAACATATAAAATTAACCTTTGTCATTTGTAGATTAAACATCACATCACATAAACTAGAAGAAGAGAAGAAAATAAATCATGCAACACACAAGGACACCAATAATTTTATGTGGAAAACCCTATGAGGGAAAATTGTGGTGAGGATTAACTCACAATATATGAAGCTCACTACTAACAAGAATTACAATGTTTTTTTAGGTTCATAACCTATGAAATTACAGACCAAGGTGAACAACCTTAGAGTGAGATAGTAAGGACCTAATGAGAATCATTTTCTTAGAATAGGGTACATAAAATTTATAATCATAAATAAGAATATAAGCTACTATGAAGAAACATGTAACATATGTTGAAGTTGTATTTCCTTTTTTGTACAATTAACTATTGACACAAACCTCACACACTTGATATTTAACATAATTAGATCTTGATCATAACACTTTGAAAAACAATGATTTCTAAAAGTAATTTTATCTTCTATATATATCCTCCACAAAAAAAAAAAAAAACTTTAATTAGGTTGGCTCTAATAAAAAAATTTAGAGGAAACATATCATATCACACTTGTCGACTCTAAGCATATATAATATTGCAAGAAAAAATTAATTGTGGATTGAAACATGACATTACAAGACCCAAACATGCCATAACACATCCTGCAAAGTAAAATTAAATAATCAAGACCAGTCTCTGATGGAGGAAACATGTTTGTAGGCCAAAATAATGACGACACCAAAATTTCCATTTGTTCAACTTTATAGTACTGAGGAGAGACCAAAAGCATCATGTGGATCAAAATGCAAATATTTTAGTCCATGCATAATATCTCCTCAACCTTCTACTAAAAAAATTCATCATCATATGTATCCCTTTCAAAAAAAGGTATATATCTAGAAAATATTTGGGGATGTTGTCTTAACTCCCTTCTTCAAAGATGTGTAGGGATATTAGGATATTCTCAACTACAAATTTTGTAACTCCTAGAAAGAAAGAAAGGTTTCAATTGGTGGCATCTAGTTTTATGTTATAAAAGATTTATTTTAGAATCTATAGAGTTATAGTGCAATGAATTGGAGTGGCTAAAATGCATGGAAAAATTCTTTTAAAAAGTAGAAAAAGATATTCAGATTCAAAATGGTTTGGTTGGGGAAAATCTTCTCATGCCCTATGCTTTGGTAAGTTTGGACATTATGTGTGAATTTAATCTTTAAGTAAGGCTTAATAAAATTAATGGATATTATTTTCCTCTGTTGAATTATATTCATAAAAAATAATGGGTCAATATATCCTTTTTTATCTATTATCCTTCTCGATGTAATGCATTGGTAAAGGGGCATACCCACCCCTGCATTAGGGATTAATCATTGAGCTACATAAAAAATTTCTCAACACCACCCTAAAAACTCTTACCTCCATCACTAATCACCTAGAAATCATACTCATTTAAAATAAGAAGTTGCATCTCCACATACCCCCCCCTTTGTATTCAAAATTTGAACTCAAAATAGAATATCCAATTAATATTTTCTCCTCTAAGCCATCCTATATCACTATTTTGAAGAGAACCACCCATTATAAAGGTAAATCCCTTTCATCTCTTCCAGTTCTAGAAAGATTAAAATGGTTCCCTTTGGTTCTATCAAAATAAAAATTAGTGATGAGAAAAATCCATATCTTAAGAGTGTTTCTTGTAGCAGGTCAAGTGAAAGGGGATCTACCATGCTAGCTAGTGTTAGTTAGAAGAAGATCAGTGATAAAATAAGGAAAGAAGATGTCGCGTATGTGCAGGATCATGATGGGCCCAAAAGTCACAATATGATGGGTATGTGTATGGTATGTGGCTGATGAATTATTTTCAACCCAAAATTGATGAAATGAAAAGAGTTTTTAAAGGAGATTCTCAGCTTTCCATCAGTATAAATTATTCTTTACTTTGAATTTAATAAATAATTATTATTCATTTTCTATTTGAATTACAACTAAAGTCCTAATTGATAGGTTCATTGGAAAACATCTATAGCTTTCAAACAGTATCACATTTTTTAAATCTAAAATATGCATAAGATTCTATGCTTTGCATACTATAGGATTAAAAAAAGAAAATTTGAATTTCATGAAGTTTTGACCAAGATAAAGTGGTTAGACATACGATTTTTTATATTTTTAAAATGTTGTAATAAAAAATTCATAATTAATTATTTACATGGACAAAATTACAAAAAAATATGCATCACATTGGGACATGAGTCCTCTACTTATATCTAAAATCTTATAAAAAAAAATGATCATTTTATTGTGGTTAGGGTGGTCAGAAAGACACCTACTTATGTTTTCCCTAAAATTTAAGTACTATTGCATTGAAATTTAAAATTTTCACCAAATAGATTTTTAAAAAAAAAAATAAACCTAGTAGTTTAGAAACTAAATTCAATTTGCTACATATTCTATTCTTACATATATTTTTTTTTATCAGTAAAAGGTTATATTTTATTAATTATAAACAAAAATTTACATAAAAGCTTTGAATACAATATATATCCTTCCCGAGCTTTATCCAAAAAGAATTGTAACATACAAAAAAAATCCCATGATCACCATTCTACCATTGTATTTAAACCCTAAAACTAGAATTTGCAAAAACAACTTAAAACAAACAATCCCCTCCCCTGGCTCCACCCAATGCTATGCTTTTCTTGAAGATCTATGGCCCACTAAAAGCATGAAAAAAGCATTGTTGCATACCGAAAAAACCAGTTCGTTCATCCTCTAGTTCTTGTAGAAGCTGGACATTGTCGCATTTTGTTCACCAACCGCAAACTCCCAGCTACATCGAACTCCTAGCATCTTTCGCTCCACAGCTCCAAAAGTTCTCTTTGATGAGGTTCAAAAAAACCCTGGTGTCACTTTCCTCAAACCACGCTTGTTGTTACATTCCCATCCCGTTGATTTCTCCTCAGACCATGATTCTTTTTTGAGAAAAGACTCGGCACCCTTGCATTCACCTGTCGCCTGGCGATATCCTATCAATGAAACTCTATTTTCAGCTTCTCCCACACCACTGAGATTATTTGTTTATACTCCTCTCTGTCAGTTCATCATCTCCACCTAACAAATGGAATCAACCCTTCTTCAGTGGCCTCGTCCATGTCTTCTATACCTTCTGAAATGTCGAAACCCACACCCGACACCACCCATTCCATGAACGACTCCAATTTTCCTAATAGCGCTTCATCAAAGAGTGTTAGCATTACCCATTTGGTTTCCTTAGCTTCCTCCCCCAGCTCCATTTCCCACACAAACACCATTGATGCTATGTCAGCATTTAGACAACCCCTGTGTGATGCGTCCATGAAATGTGGTCCTAAAATCACAACTACCGCTTCCACCACAACATTTTGATTTACTTTTAGCACCTGTTTCAGATAATGCACTATTGGGGGTCCAAAAAAACCTTTTTGTTGCAGTTTTGTGGAGAAAGCCCCCATCACCGCCATCTATTACTATCTTGCACCCTACAACTCCGCTAAATTTTTTGGTAATTATGTCACCATCTTTTTGATTTATCTCCATTTTAAACCTGACCGCCTTTCGTGTCAATTTCTGGTACTTCTGCCAGCTTCAATAAAAGCTGTAATTTGCATTTAATTCAAAATTCATACCACTTGATGGAGATTTTTAAAAGACAACAATGTAACATCAAATTACCATAAGCCACCCTGTTCATAAACGTCCTTTGCCTCCAGACCGCACCCAACATCGTCCTCACATCCTTTAAGAGGACTGCCACTTGTGGAAAGAAATTGAATTCTTTCTATCTAGAAGTTTACACTTCCCAATACACCACCCATGATTTCAAAAACTGCTAGCATACCATTCAATTATTATGAAAAGTCAAGCAACAACAAAAGCTTTATTAATTACCACAATAACCGCCACTAGGCCAACTCAAAAAGCATTAAAAAGTCACATCTTGAAAATCCTCAATGGCCATTTTTTCAATTTCCTCAAAAGACATGACCCACTTGGATAAAATATCCGCCTCCCTATTCCCATCTCTCTTTATATGACTAACCACAAAGTCATCGAAGGTTTCCAAATATTTCGTAATAGATTTGACAAAATTTTGAAGATGCTAGGCCTTCATCTCCCCGAATTTGATAGCCTGAATAATTATTAAGGAGTCCCCTTCTAAATGCAGTTTCTTAACACCAAACTGTTTAGCCAGCTTTACTGCCAATAAAGTTGCTTTAGCTTTCGCCAAATTATTGGTTCCATCTTCTAGCTTTTTTCCTGCTAGAGCAAATGTGTTTCCAATATGATCTCTAAGGATCACACTGGAACTAGATGGGCCATGGTTAACTTTGGTTGCCCCATCAAAATTTGCTTTAATCCAGCCATTCATAGGTTTTTCCCAACTCACCACATTTTTAGAGTCATTTCTAGATTTCACTTTCACAGATCCCAGCTAGGATTTGATCCAAATACCAGGCCACTCCTTTTGTATTCTCCTATCCTCCAAGGAGAAAGGATTGCACAGATTCTATGGCTGGGAGACTGCACTGCTCACAACCTCTTCAATACTATGCTCAATTTTCCATAGTACTCTTTCCAAAGATTCACTTTTCTCTACAAAGATTCTCCTATTTCTTTCTTCCTAGAGCTCCCAGATCACCAACGAGGGCGTCACCACCCAGATGCTAGACAAAAAGGAACCTTTTATCATTCTTGGCCAGCTATCAAAAACCTCACTCACTGTCCTTTGCATCGGGCTTTGCCACCCCAAATTTTGTCGCACAAAATCCCAACACCTTGTAGCCATATCACACTATATTAGTAGATGATCAACCAATTCTTCATCCTTGTCACATAGAACACACTTGGATGGGCCAACAAAACCCAGATGCTTCCACCTATCACCAGTCAGAATTCTACCCTTAACAGCTAGCCAAGTGAAAGTTCCTACCTTTGGAAGAACATGCTTATTCCAACATAAATCTTTTTCCCAAAAGGTCTCCCTCTCCAATAAGTCCAAGAGTTGATAACCAATTTTAACCGAATAACAACCAGTGGAGGACCCACACCAAACCAGCTTATCTTCATTCTCTAGGATAAAAACTTTCCTTCCTTGTAGCAACCTCTTCATACACTGAATTTTCTCACCTAAGAGCTCTTCCCCCACAACATCTTTCCAAACCCATTCATTGCCTAGAGATCCCTGCTTTAAAACCAAGTAGTCACGAACCTTAGTTTCCCATTTTTGAGAAAAATATTGTTTAAGAGCCATCAAATCAAGCCCTTCACCAATGTTTGGCAAACCATCCCACGATTCCTCCCAGAAATTAGCCTACAGACCGTTACCAATTTTCCATGAGAGATGGTTTAAAATCACAGGTCTACAAGATACAATAAAATTCCAAATCGCAGATCCTTTTGGAGGATTGCGAATTGTAAAAATTCTTTGCTCCTCATTTGAATCAAGATATTTAGCCTTTAAAATTTTAACCCATAATAACTCTAGATTAGTATATAGATTCCATACTAATTTCACTCCAAGAGCTTCTTTTAACAACTACCAGTTCCTCAGACCAGCCCCACTGCTAACATTAGCCTTACATATCTTATCCCAAGCCAGCAATAGGATTT
>VDFB02148917.1:0-39744 GCA_007258455.2 Sequoia sempervirens | reverse complement strand
GTCAATTTCGCCAATTTCAGGAACATGCAAAATAGAATTTGAGAGAAATCTGAGACTGAAGGATGAAAAAGACGTTTTTATGATGCTTCTTCTGTGAAAATCGCCCCTGAGTTCTTCAAATTGCTGACAATTGTGAACTTTGATCTGCAAAAAGATTTGTTAGATAAAATCGCCTTGGGAAATTGATGAAGAATTTGCCTTTGATCTGGAAGAATTCGCCTTTATTTAAAAAACACGAATTTATCCTCTTGAAATTTGCGCCTTTGTTCTGAAGAAATTCGAATTTGCCTTTGAAATTGTTTTGAAAAAATACGAATTTATCTAGAGATCTAAGAATTCGCCTTTTGACCTTTGAAGGATTGCGAATTGATATTGAATGAATACGCCTTTGAGAAATTCACTTTGATTATTGAGGAATTTGCGAATTTGCTTGAAACTATGAATTTCCCTTAAAGATGCGCGCCTTAACTTCTTGAAGAAATACGAATTGCTTTGAAGTTTACTTTGAAAATTTAATAAGATTCGATTTCCTTTGAAGATATGAATTTGCTTTGAAAAATACGAATTTCTCTTAAGATTGAATTTTCTCTTGAGAAATACGAATTTCTTTTGAAAGCTTTGTGAATAATGAATGAAGGCGCCATACTTTAAATAAGAAGAAATTCGCACCAATTGGTAACTGCAAGAATTCAAAACCCTGACAAGAATAGAAGACCTCTGATTGGTTGCCTTTCAGTTGAACTGCCACTGACTGGAAGTTTGGATTTAAATAAATAATAAAATATTTATTATCATGCAATTAGCAAAAGGCGCCAAAAATAGAAAATCGCCATTTAATGCTAAAATTGCAAAAATAAATAAATATTTATTTTGAACTTCAGTTGACAATTCGAATGAAGCTTTAAGATTCACCGTCGGGCTTCACCGATTCCGAAAAGTCATCTCTTGAGCTCATAGGTGTCCATTTGCTCAAGATGCCTCACTTTTTATTAGCTTCCTATTTTATAGCTGACAGCAAAATCACGACTGGCCATCTTTGACACTGATTTCCGGGTGACTGGGTGATGCTGAGACTGAGCTGAAGAATTCAACGGAAAGCCTACTGAACAAGGAAGAAATGTCTACTGGGAGACACAACTGCAAAATCCATCATTTAACCCCCTGAAAAATTAGGCGCCCCTGATTAAATTGCTTTTACGGGTTCCAGACTTAGCCATTTTCCTAAACTGCCATCTGACACTCTGCTAAACGCATCACGCACGTAAATCATGAACCCTCGGGCCGACAGAAACGGTTAATCACAGTGTCGAGACATTCCCGCGATCCAACCTGATATATACCACATCTTTAAAAGTCAGGTTAAGGGCTCCTCAGCAAGCGCCTCGGCTCTTAGTTGCACTGGCGTCATTTTGACGGGGGTAACTGAACTTTCATCCAAGTACCCTACTTTGACCTCTGATATCTGGAGCTGGGATGACCTGATTCAAGCACTATCTGTTTTAACGGACAGCCAGAAGGACCCACAAGAGAAGTCTTTAGAGGTGAAGAAGCAAGAAAATTGCTTCTAAGACCTCAAAAACTCCAGTGCGTATTTTATTTAAAATTACCGCTCCAGACTTGGCCATTTTCCAGATGTCCTCACTCTTCAGCATTTCGCCAAAGACCTCGCACGTACGAGTGTTTGCCAAATCCCGAAGGCTAACGACTGGGCTCGTTGAATAGATAAAATGATTATGCTCAAAAGCCGTGAAGACTTCGAACGCGAACGACCTCATCTGACAGGCCTAAAGGCTAGGTGCCTCTGGACTATAGAAATACACTGAAAATCTTCTGTTGGTCCGCCCGTGAAATTACGTGTTTGGTAGAACCTCCGCCACGATCACCTGAAACGTCGGATTGACAAGCAGGATGATGCATTGCGAAGCTAGGCTAGAGTAGTACTGATGTCAGGAAGACCTCATCTGCAAATTCTGCCATCTGAAGGGTCCTTTAAACCGTTTCTGGCTATACTTGCACCGAAACCAAATGGGGAAGCTCGCAACGAAAACCCATTATAAGTCGATCTTCTAATGATCGCCGAATCCCGAGACTCGGGGAGGACTTCCGCTGATATCTCCTCACCGGGATAAGCATTTGGTCAGAATCGTGATTGATCGAGGAGTTTTACCGTAAATACTTAGAATTATCCCTCTTTTAAGATACTGTGCTGGTTGCTTTTTGCTCTAAAAAGCATGTAAAAATTCTCATATCTAGAACTTTGGGGATTTTAACTTCTGTTGCTGTTTTCCGGAGCTATGGGTCTCGAAAAGCTTCGTTGGATAGCTCATCGGATAGCCAGACCAATTTTGAAGAGATTGACTGGATGCTTGAACACTTTCAACAAGATCTTAACCTTCAAAAAGTTGGGCGCCCCTGGGCTACAGTTGCGCTTTTCTGCTTTTCTCTGAGAAATCTTCATAATTTAACCACTGAAAACTTCGTTTCGATCACTGAAATGACCGTGTGCAACTTGAAACGCTGTCGTGAGATGCTCCTCCATCGTGAAAAGCTCCATTCTGAGTCTCTGCTTCAGGTTTTGTTCAATAAAACTGACTTTGACTGACAAAATATTGACAAAAACTCCATGCTTGATATTGCCCAAAACTGTATTTTACATCATTTTAGCAAGGTTAAGACTAGTTTATGCAAAATGCCTTGATGAAGCAAAAAATTTGGTTTGGGTACAACATGGTGCAATGTGAAGCTGAAACCATTCCGCAAAACAACTGCAAAGGAACATTTCCCAAGAAAACATCATCTGAGAGGTGAAAAAGGAGGGCGCCTTTTTCAAAGGTGCTCTTTTTCCTCTAGAGATAGCCATTTCTGGAACTGACCAAAATATCACTGAAACTCTGACTGCGGGCAGCTAGGTTATCTTCTGATCTGACGGAGACAAGCAACGGATAGCTAGATGTAACACGAACAAACTGAATATCTGAGATCACCAAATAAAGGACATTAAAGGCCTCAAAAGCTCAAGCGCCTTTTTGAAAATGTGCTCTTTTGCTTTATTCATGACCTCAAAATCAAGATTCAACCTTGCATTTGTCTGCTTGCCCCGGCTTCTCAACAATTTAGATTGACGCGCAAAAGGGTGCAACGCGGAGCTAGATTGAGCGTGAAACAAACGTCAAAGGTGTCATTTGATCTAAAACCTCCGTTTAGGCCCTCAAAAAGATGGGCGGCCTTGGGATAGGCTGCTCGTTTTTGCTTACGGTGTTAGTCATTTTCTCGTTCTTCTCGTTTTCCGTTGTATCTACCATAACTCGAGCAAAACAGGTCCGTTTGACAGGCTTGATAGCTCGTTGCGAAGCTGGCGAGATCCCGGACAAATGTCTACTGGAGGTGACAAACCTTAAAAATAGGATTTGGGCCCCTAAAATCAAGGGAGCCTTTTTCAAAAAGTGCTCTTTGCTCCAGAGTTAGAAAAATTTGACAATTTTCCTTCAAATTTTGGATTTTCTCAAAACTCTCCAGTATTAGACTGATATCAAATTGACATAAGCTCCATACTTAAAAAGCCCAAAAATAACCTTTTGACATCACTTTAACAAGGTTAAGACTAATATTTAGCAAAATGCCTTAGTGAAGCAAAAAATTTGGTTTGGATACAACACATCCAAAGGAGAAAATTGGAGCAGCAAGTTTGAAGAAATTTTTCAAGATTCAAGAGCTCAGTTTGCTGGTTATTCATCAAATTTTTCAGATCAGCAACATAAACCCTTGCTTTTTCATGCTTTTTCATCCAGAAGATCAAGTTTTTCAAGAAGAAGGCCAAGGTTTTCAAATTTTCAGCCATCTGGGTCTTATCACCTCATTCTTCTTCAAGAAAATTTTCAAGAACTTCACTAAGCTTTCAGCAGCTGCTTTTACTGCATATCGCTAGAAATCCTCGGGCAGACATCTGGGCCAAACCATTCAACTCTCAAATCAGCCTTCAAGAAAACCCATATCACAACTTTTTTCTGCAAGAAAGTTTCGAATTTAGGGGTTAGTTGCTTTTTCATCAGCCATCGTACTGCAATCTAATCAATTGGCCCTATTTCTTTAATCATATTTTGAACAAAACCTGTGCCTTTTTTCGTGAAAAATAGAAGAAATTAGGGTTTGGCCGCTTTCCCTCAATATAAAACGCAAAATTTTCTAAAAACAAAACGATTCAGTTGTCTTGGCAAATCTAAATTTTGAAAGTAAAAACCCATATCTTTTGTGAAAAAAATTTTCAAAAATTTGTCCGCTAAGCGTAAAGAAAATCAGCATTCTAAAATAGTAAGTTGCTCAAAATTTGTCTGAACCTAGGTGAGTTTACAGTCATTCTTCAAGGTTTCTGAAATAGAGTACACTCCTAATGTTTTCAAGACTGAATTAGCTCTCTACTATGATTACATCAAAACAATTGAGACGGATTTGCATCACATTAAGCCGGTGTTCAATTTACACACTTTGGAGAGTGCAGGAAACACTTCCATCAGAAACCTGGGACATTCTGGACTCCTCACAGCAACATCTATCCCTATATCAGTTCAGAGTCTTGAGTTCGTAATCGCTTGCATCAAGCATTACAACCTGGCTACTAGGGAGATTCAATCAGTTGATGGTAGATTGATTTGCAGTCTGAAGCCTGATATGATCGAGAAGTGTTTTTCCATTCCCCCATGGCCTGAAAGTGTTACTATCTCAAAGGGTGAATGTGGCGATGGAAAATAAAGACAAATATAAAGCAAGAAGATTGTAATCGAAGTAAACGGTGAAAAACACAAAAGACTCGGCCAAGTCACACTTCCATGATGCCCGCAATAATTTTAAAAAAAGCGCCGCAGGTCAAGATTTCCTTAGGTCATTTTTGGTGATGAAGATATTTTGAAAAGCTTGCATTTTGGTACATTTTTATTAGATGCAAATCTAACCCGGGACACAGCTTCCGCTTTTGGCTGATGCGGATCTATTTAAAAGCAGCCTTTCAGAAGCTTTCTTCCCCGCTTTCTTTCTATTCTTGGAATAATTCTTATCCATTCTTTGAGAAGATAAAGAAGATAAAATGTAATAGTTGGCATTTCCCGCTTTTTCTGGTTTGTAGGGTTTTAAATGTTATCTTCTTTCTAAATTTAGTAATAAAGCTTGCTTGCTGAGCAAGCCCTAGATTGTGAAAGCAAGGAGATTTTAGGGTTCCCTACTCCTCTGCTCGTCTATAAATAAGAGCCTTTGCTCATTAGTTTTCTTTAACGGTTATTGTGATAGCAAATTGCTGAGTCTCTTTTAGCCAGCAAGTTGTTATTCAGTGTCAGTTCACTTTGTGTTAGAACCATGCTAGTGATAACAAAACGCTAAGCCTATTGTGCCTTCTATTTGTTACTCAAGTGTTGTTCAATTGTTTTATGATAGCCAATTGTTGAGTCTCTTTTAGCCAACAAGAAGTTATTGTAATTGCTGTTCGTATTGTGTAAGAACAAGATTGCAAGCCTCTTTAGCTGCAATTTCTTGTTCCAAGCATGTTAGAAGTAAGTTTTGTTCTAGAAGTTTGAGTAATAAAATCATGAGCCTCCTTTGCCTTGATATAACATCTCAGATTTCCGTTATTTATGTTCTACTTTTATGATCTTGATTTCAGCTTACATTGAAGTGTGTAGATGTTTGTTGAGAAAGAGTTTATTGAAGTATTTTGTCAGAGAATCCACCTTGTTCATTTCTAGTTTCACTTGCTCTGCGTATTACTTGAGAAGTTAGAAACGTCTTTAGTTTAAGTTAGTCGTAGTTGAAGTTCTTAAATTAGGAAATCTCAGCTGCGACGTTTGTGTTTAATAAACCTTGTGCTCTAAGCTGATCAAAAAGATAGGCAACTTAGTTCTTAGTTTACTTTCTTTCAACACCATCAGCAAGAGGGAGCTTCCCCTCCTAATTTGAAGAGCAGTATATTTGTGCATAGCTGTCCGTTTCAAATACGCATTCCAGAGGTGCGAATTTAAACGCCAACACCCCTGAAGCGGACGCCTAGTGGAAAAGCGGACTTATACATGTTGGCGTTTCAATTATCACCTCTGGAGTGCTTATTGGAAACAGTCAACTATTGCAAGTTTGTAGTGTTTGCTTCTTCAAATTGGGAGGGGAAGATCTCTCTTGTTGCTCATTTTTGCATAAAAAGGGAATAAAGTCTACTATCCTATCTTTTTTTACTCAGCGGTAGGACACAAGGGTGCATAAACACAATGCGTCATAGCTAAGCTTTTCTCTGGTTTTGGCAGATCTTAACTACGACTAAACTAGCTTCTAATCTATCCTATCTCCTCAAGATTAATAGAGCATGAGGGCATAGGAGCGGGAATGGATGGTACGATCACTTGGACGAATTAGTCTCCCAGGATGCATCTGAAGGCTCTGAACTCCCAGATCTATACTGAAATAAAACCCTCACAAGCAATCTAGACATTAGTTTATATCTCAGGATTCCCAAGGTGGTACCAAGACCTTTCCGAGGTGTAGGCTGAAAAGTAAACCACAAGAAACAACAAAGGGACGGTAATCTAAGTTTCTAAATTCCCAAGGAGTCACCAAGGCCTTTCCGAGGTGTAAATTGAAAATAGATTATTGAATACAACAAACAATGATAAAACTTTGAGATTTTAGATCAAAGGCATGGTAACTCTCCTGATTTATTTTCTCAATATTCCACCAAAGATACATGTTGGGACAACTTGTGTCAAGAAACAATGACACATGAGGCGATCAAACCAAGAACACATGAACAAAGATTGGACACACCTATCTGAGTAGAGAGAGCACAAGCTGTACTTGGTGCTTAACTACAACAAATACGATCCAAGAGCATATACTAAGCAAACAATATGAAGGCTTGTGAGCTTAGCGTTTTGCTACCGTGAAGTAAAGGTATAAAATAATGAGCCCAAGGCTCTTATTTATAGAACTCAAAGGAGTAGGCAACCCTAAAATCTCCTTGAGTTAACAATCAGTTCTTGCCAATCAGTAAGATTTATTCCTATGTCTAAAAGTAGGTGAGCAATCAATTAATTGGAAATCTACTTTAGTTAACTGAAATTAAACAAAGAATCAACTGGAAAACTACTTTAGTTGACTGAAACTAAACTAAAGGTAAACTTTACTACAAAAAGTGCCTCCAAAATAGACATCCACATTTAGTGGAGATCTGAGATCCACAATTTATGGAAATCAAATTAGACATCCTTAATTAGTGGGATCTGACATGTATGATCTGTGGGACGTGGAGTTAACTTGGAAAGGGGCATCAAGTTAACTCTAGTCACAATTAATGCCATTTTGGAGGGTAGGACGTCCTTCTTGGGGTGCTTTACACCTCATCACCATTGGTCAACAATGCTTCTATCCATTCATTGACCTCTTCAGCCTCTAGGCAATTAATGCTCTGCAAGATGATGACATGGAGTTTTAGCATTTCTTCACCTGTCACAAGCTACTGCTGATAGTCTATGCACTTGGAAGCTGCGTCATCTAACTTGGTAGACATGGCTGCAACTTTGGTCAACTTGCAACCATCGGGATCATCGAGGAATATGCTACGGATGACATCCTGGAATTGATTTTGTACTGTACCTAGCTCAATGTACTCGCCTCCCTCGTGTTGATATTCTATGTGAGGGAGGGATATTACCAACGTTCTTGCGAAGTTGATAATATCTGCGACAATCCGTCGGTAGTCAATCAATTCTATTGAATTGGCATCGTAGGCTTTCACCTTGTATGCCAGTTGTTCTCTCCAAGCAAAAAGATGTTGCTTGTTCTCTCCAGTGGTAACTAACTAATACGCCAATTGCAAGTCTGCAATTGTGATTTCATCGCTTGGCCTCTTCTCTGCTGTCTTTAGCTTCGATTGTTGAATCTCTACGCGGAGTCCATGTGCTCTATCCCTCAACTGGTATAGTTTTGCTAGTATACATCGTCCTCTGACAACAAATTCCTCCACTTGATTTCTCAAGTGTTTTCCATATGTAATTAGCTGATGATGGTTTTGCTCTGCGGGGAGGTCTAGCAGTTCTCATGGAAAAGTTGAGAAGTTTGGGGTACCGTGCATCAGGCTAGATATGTACATCCTCAATTGCTGATTTTCAGCCTTTAAGGCTGCTTTATCTCTTCCATCCTTAGCCATTCTCTCTTGGACGCTCACTGAGGCAATTTCAAGAAGATCTTCCTCCACCTGACGGGTGGTCTTTCCGAGGTTGACCTTCGACAATGTGAAGTCCTCAACCTCTACCTTATGTATGTTTCTGTCCATCAAGTGGGGCAGCAGTCTCTATGATGAACTCATTGTCTGCATTCCTTTCTACATGTACTTGCTTCTTCAATTTCTTCGTTGGCATGTCTTGGGGGACATGATCGAACTTTGTGAAGTCAAGTTGGTAAGACGACCTTTCCCTCTTCCTTCCTAGGAGACCCTCAAGCCAGATAGAATCTTGACTAGCCTCGTTGGAAGGAGGAATGTTAGGCCCCTGAATGCCCGATGAATGAGACTATGTTGTAGTGATGTCTCTTGGTGGAGAGTCCAAGTCAATGGGGACTTGTGACTGTTGTGATGGTGGTGAAGTAGGTGGCTCTGTCTCTATCACAGGCACCGTATCCGCTACTGTTGCTTCCGTCATGGGCTTTGTATCTGCGGTGATTGGCTCAATCACTGGCTTGGCTGCAGCGGTTCTCATGACTATCTCGGGTGTGTGTGTAACCAGGTATACAAGGTAGGAACACATGTGGAACCTATGAGCCTCTAGAAACCCAGTAATCTGTTGGTGGAGTGTGTCACTGATCAAGGTAGCCCAGTCATAATGTTCTCTTTTAATGATAATCTTGGCAATGATGTAGTACATCCACGACTAAAATTGATTGCCCTCTTCTTCTCCAGTGACCCTGTTGAGTAGAGTGATCAACACTGCATACTCGTCTTGGAATTCTCCTCGCCCAACCATTTTGGGTAAGTTGGCCTTTTTCATCTTCAACCATTGTTCTGCCATTTTCTGCAAACACCTGTCCTTTGATGCTTCGAATGCCTTTTCTCATTCTTTCATTGATATAAACATATTGGTCGGGCATGGTGGAATAGCAAAACATTTTTCAATGTCCTTTGGTTTCCGGTTGCAAATTATCTTCCCATCCACTGATCGGATTTCTCGTGTGGTAGGATTGCAATGCTTAATGCAAGCAATTACAAGCTCCACATTCTGTAATGTGACGAGGGTTGACATAGCCTGAAGCAATTTGGATTCTTCTATGTTTTGTAGCGTGATTTGATTCATGCCCTCCAAATCTTTTGAATCAACCACTGGGTTCTTTTGATGTAAGCCTGTGTCAATTGCTTTCAGGAAATCATGGTAAAAGGCCGTTTTGGTCTTGTATTGTACCTGGGAGTACTGCATCCTGAAAAACTTAAAGATCAACTGTGCACACAACCCTGTTTTGACAATTTCCGAAAACCCCTAAAAATAGTGCCTGCCGAGAAGTATTTTTCGAGAAAAAATCTGGCACATGGGTTTTGTTCGTGCTTCAATGCTGAACAAACCTAGTTCCTTAGATTTTTTATTCTGAGACTTTTCTGGAAAAATCCCTAAAAATAGGGACAAGTTTGTTGTTTCTGGAAAATTTGAAGAGATGGGTTTTACTATAAAATTATGTCGATCATACCTAGTTGGTCAGATTTGTGGTAGCCTGCTATTTTCTATGACATGCAAGAATTTTAAGACAAAAGAAAGGAAGTAGACAAGAGGAAGATTGGAAGTTTTTAGCTGCCTCCTTGTAAAAATCTGTCTCTGGATGCAACCTCTGAGAAGAAATCCCTTTGTGCCATTGATCTTCAAAAAATATTGAAGAACGGTCCAAAACCCTTGTTAGATCTTGAAAAGACACCCTTGAGAGCAAATTGTTGTTTTGATCTTCAACTTGCAAAAGAAATAATGAAAAGGGACGCCTAGAGTTGGTTTATAATGATTCAAGTCTGAATCCTTCAAGTTTGGGCGCCAACTCATGATTGAAGCCTGATTTAGCCTGATCTGGAGTTCTAAAAGTTGGTTTCCATTGATTGTGGGATGATTTGGCCAAGTTTGCCTCCAAAATCTCTAACTCAAGTCAACATATCCACCTTTGACCTTTTAGGCGTCCTTTTTGAGTTTGAACACTTTTTTCCATTATTTTTCATGGTGAAGAACCTCTGTTTGATCCTTGCTCCCGGTCGTTTAGTCGATCTTTAGCAGCTGCTGATGGATCTGTTGTTGAGATGGAACTACCCTGAAGAGGTATGCCTGGGAGCTCTCAAGCCAGAAACCTAAGTTAGAGGCTCCAAATTGAAGGGCGCCTTTCTTGAGTAGTGGCGCTTTTAGCCTTGACTTAGTCAATTTTTCATGATTGTTCTTTGTTTTCACCATTTGGACCCTCTGTGCTTCAATCTGATATCACTGCTGACTGATGAGTCAGATGACCTCGTTTGACGGTGCATTGGATAACCAGTTCAGTCCTGGAAAGGATGACTAGTTTCTCAACCCCTGAAGGTTTGTTAGGTCCTTTAAATCCAAGGGCGACCCTGGCCAGCAGGGGCACTTTTGACTTGTTGACCAGTTATTTTCATGTTGTAAACTGCCTCAGTTTGATTTTCGTCATCAGATGATTGATTTGTCGAATGTCTTCGCTGACGGTTTCATCGTCGAGATTGATCAAAATGGAGAAGGTCATCCTAGAGATCGTCGAGCAAATAGACTACATCTACATGCCCAAAAGACTGGGTGCCTTTCTTCAGCAGGGGCGATTTTGACTTGGTACTTGTTCATTTCTTCATGTTATTCATTCAATCTCCACTTTTGGCGGCTTGATCTAAGCCTCTAACTGTTTGACAGGTCCTGTGAACGTGCTGTCGGATTGATCATGAAGCTGGAAGAGTGCTAAACAAATGCCTTGTATAAAGCAGCTGTTGATAACTTTATCAGGTATCTCAAAAAGAAGGGCACCCCTGGCTAGCAATGATGCTTTTGCCTTGAACCTCACTGATTCATCTTCTATTTTGTAGCTCTGATGATCAATCGTTGTGGTTGTTTGATTTGTCTCGTAGGCTGACTGACAGGTTCATTGCCAATCTGAGTTGAAGCCAGGGAGATCTTGCAAAGACAAGTTTTCTCAGGAATTGACATCTACATCATCTTATTCAAGGGCGCCTTTCTTCAGCAGGGGCGCCTTTTACACCTTTGATTGCATTTCCTCCTTGGTAGCAAGGCATGGTTTTCCAGAGTTAGCCAAATTTTGGCATTTTTCAATTTTAAAAATCTCCTCCATCAAACATCTTTTTAATCATTTTCTACCATGGTTTCTTTGTTGAAGCTTTTGAAGCTTAGCTTTCAGCACCTGGTACTGGCCAATCTGCCATTAATGGCTGCGGAGCTCCTAACTTTGTTCCTGAAAAATAAAAATAGACCCACCAAAGTAAAACATGTTTTTTGATGATTCTGACTTGACCAGTGTGATCATGAAGTTGATTAATCCTATCAAAACTATTTTCAATCATTTCCGGGAAGGTCCTATTTTCAGGGGTTTCCCTAAAAATAGGGGTTTGAAACCCTAATTTTCAATTTTTTAGAATTTTACACATATGTTCCTTGATAGAAACCCACAAAAACCTTATGTTTGGTTTGACCTAAAACAAACTTTTGACAACATTTTGACATGATTTAGCTCAATTTAAGTAGAATGCCAAAAAATTATTTTGGGTACAACATTAGGCTCCGTCTGGTGACCATGTCGAATACCTACGGCATAGGAGAACCGAGAATCTCTAGTTTTGCAGACCAGTACTCTTATTAGTTGGGAAATGGATCAGAACTTATTTCCTAATACACCTAATAATTGGAGTTCACCTATTTATTGGGGCTCACCCATTTATTCACCTACAACAAGACTACCTAAGAAATCACCTAAAACACGATGATACTTTACGGAATGGGGAAACACATAACAACATAACTTTAAAGCAAAAGAAAAATATTTACAAAGAACTCACCCCATCCCGAAGGAGTGGGAAGAGCCTTCCGTCTGAATGTGAGAGAATGTAGGAATTCTCTCCTACAATATCATGGATCAGGAACGGCCCCAGCGAAAGGGAGTCAAATTTACCTTGCATTCCTTTTGGTTCGTGTCTCTTGTCCCATAATAGGACCTTGTCTTCGATCTCAAAGTCTCGTTGCCGAGCCTTCTTGTCGAAGATCTTCTTCACTCACTCTTGGTGCTGAGTGATTTTATCAACTATCTCCACCCATTCTTCTTGAAGTTTCATTAAGCACAAGATGCGTTTCTCAATGGGATCTCTGAATTCCTCATCCTCTATTGCGGATGCCAGCTGCAAAGCTGACAACTCTAGAGTAATGGGTAACACAGCTTCTGTGCCATATAGGATAATGAAGGGTGAAGTGTCGATAGCTCTCTTGGGCGTGATCCTATCAACCTAGAGAGCGTCGTACAACTTTTTGTGCCAAGCCCGTTGATTGGAATCAACCATCTTGCGCACGATCGTGACTATGTTCTTATTAGACGACTCGGCTTGTCCGTTGCCTTGTGGATAGTAATCTGAAGAGTGGGACAATGTGATGCCATAGTCGAAACAAAATTCTACTAACTTCTCTATAATGACCCTGCTCAAATCTGACCTCAAAGTGCTGATTGAAGACTCAAGGAATTTCGTCAAACAATTCGCATGCAAACTTCCAGCTTGCTGGTTTGTGTGATCAGACTGATATAAATGCTTGAAAATGATATCAAAGTAATCTAAATGCTTGGAAATCAAAGCTACAATGCATAAACTATCTCTTAGATGCATCGATGACTTAATTTCATCTTTTACAGTGCTCATACATAACTTCTACATGCAAAATGTGCACCTACAGCCAATTGACATTATGTCAAACAATTGGCATACATCCTCATACAATATTCAAATGATCATTACAATAATATAGAACTCCCAAAGGATGACACCTTATTTGAAATGCAACTCCTATGTACAACAATATAATATGAATGCCAAGACTCTTGGCTTACATTTATGGATGCAATTGTAATGCCAAATCTGATATACAAAATAATCATCTACAGCTGCAACACTATCAATTCTGTGTGTAATACTAAATCTGACTTCAATGTTCACCTACAGCAGTATGCTACACACATGAAATGACCAATACAACTAATGCCATAGATTGCTGATTAAGACAGCAAGGAGCACAACAATGATGTATCTTGGCATTACATTCACGAATGATAGGTCTGATATGGAATGACGTTTACAACAGCACTCTATAATGATATGCAACTATGAAAATACACATAAAAACCTGGTATATGAAGTTGCCTTAGAGAGTAGATGAATTGCAATGCTTCTCCAAAATTGTGCCTAGGCTGAAAATGCTTTGAATGATGCACCAAGTTACTGTAGCGGATCACTGTAGTGTATCATTGTAGTGAACACTGTAGCGTATCACTGTAGCGCGGCACTATTCACGTGTACTGTAGCAGCCAACACTAAATCTGATCTGCAAGTAATAACCTTCGAAACCCTTGTGAAAAACTTCACCAATTTGCACAAATGAAAGTCTGAAGTAACTTTCTCCCAGCTGCAATAATTCAAGTAATATTTCACACCCTCAAAATTGCTTACCAATTGAGAGTTTCCGTTCTCAATGGCCAAAGACAACTGCAGAAACCGTAGGCTCCACAACCATCAAACATCAAACATCAACAACAACAAATCTGGATGATAGGAAAGAGCCTCAGTGCTATTTATTCTTTTCCTCAATAGGTCGGACCTCCTTCTAGAAGGAATATTATTTTATTTTATTTTTATTATTTTATTATTTTGCACTTTATAATAAAATAATTATTCATAACATAAAATTAAAACATAACATTACTTTATAACATGGGGTTTCTAAAAATAGAAACATATCAAGAAAGAACTAAGTTATTTCTGAGACTGACTCTCAGCTCAGACGGCGACTAAATTTTTCGGCGACTCTCCTATGACTTCGGCAAAATGAAAAAAGTTGAAAACCTTAGAAAATTAGAGATTTTTAAAGATTTAAAACTTGTTTCAAGCACCCTTTATTGAATACAACACAAATAAAAGCAAATTTGATCACATACACAAGTATACAATGATCACATAAGTATAAAGTACACAAATTGTAGTTGCGCTGCTGAAGGAAATAACACACTTTGATATATAAAATTAGTCAAATGTATACAAAACTCATGGAATATGAAATCCATGACATCAAATGTTCCATACAAATATGAAATATCAAAAGATTCAAAACAATAGCTATAAGTCTATCACTCTATGCCTATGGCATAGTGGAGCCAGCATCCTTCCTACGAAGGCGTCTAAAGGTCCTGGATGATGTTGCAGTTGCAGCCATAGTCTCTGCCTGTGTCTGAGTCCCCATACCACTCTCACCACCAGTAGCTATGTCTCCTCGTGCTCTAGCCTCCTCCTCAGCCATGGCTACAACCTCAGCCTCTCTCTCTGCCTGGTCCACCCAATCAAGGTCCTCGTCACTAAAGACTGCGTCTGTAGCCTCAGTGATCCACTCAGACTGTGGATCAACCTCCTCTAAACAGATCGGGGTGTTGTCGTGGTCAAAAGCCTTCCTGTATCTGAGCCGAAGGTTGTAATGAACATATACCAGGTCATTCATCCTCTCCACTGTCAATCTATTGCGCTTCTTGGAGTGTATGTGCTCAAACATACTCCAATTGCGCTCACAACCGGATGAACTGCATGGCTGGCTCAATATTCGTATGGCAACATTTTGCAGGTTCGGTGTATCAGAACCAAACATCTCCCACCATCCATCTGAGATGAGAAAAAGAAACAAAATCAATCTCATTTCAAGTTTCAAGTTCAAGTTCAACATTTAATACTAAATTATAATATAAAAAGATGAAAATTATTGCCTTAAATATATTTTTACCTGGCATTAATGTTGTCCTACTATCTTTGCACATTTGACGTGCAAAGAAGTCTCCTTGTGCCTTAGTGAAGGCATCTATCTCCTGCACTATCTGTGTAGTAACAGCGGGCAACATTCTCTCTATCGTCGAGTAGAGCCCACTAAGAATTTCTCTATCTGCACGGAGATCACGGCGGAAGTGGAAGGCCGGATTTAGGAAACATGCGGCTGCATGGATGGGCCTATGGAGTTGGTTTTGCCATCTCCTATCAATGATCTCCCAAATGGGACGATACTTATCATCAACTCCACCATAGACTGATCTAATGGCCTCTTTGGCCCTATCCATGCCCTCATATATGTAGCCCATTGCGGGCTTCTCCCCATCTGCAACTCGTAGGAGAACTAGCAAGGGCTCAATAAACTGCAAAGTGCAAACATGTTTCACAAATAAGTAAGTGTGACTGTCAATGAAAATGAACAAATAAAAGTAAGATATGATTAAAAATTAAAACATAATAAAGAATTAAATGTTACCTTCACAATCTCATCTGCTGGTGTCCAAAACCCTGCCTCATCAAATATGCAATCAGCCACAGCAATCCCTGCAGTGCTTGTAGAAAAGGATGAGGAAGACCACTCCTCACTAGCAAACATGCGCCTCAAAGGTGCCCTTGACCGAATCAAGGATTGCAACATGATAAAATTTGATGCAAACCGAGTGATGCCAGGACGAGACAACTCCCTCAACCCCGTGTATTGCCTCATAAGGTTAAGCACCCATGCATGATTGTAAACAAATTTGCAAATGTTTCTTGCTGATTCCATACATGTTTTTATCCATGGGAGCTTGCCAAGATCCTCCATCATGAGGTCAATGCAATGGGCGGCACATGGAGTCCAAAATATAGTTGGGTGCCTCTCCATCAATAATCTACCAGCAGCAACATAATTTGCTGCATTATCTGTCACCACTTGAACTACATTTTCTTCCCCCACATCGGCTATCACCTCCTCTATAGCCTCACATAAGTATGTGGCATTTTTGAATTGGGCGGAAGCATCAATGGACTTTATGAAGACAGTGTCACCTGAAAAAATAAGCAAAACCAAATTACCAATTATTCAATAAATTAAAAACATAAATCAGCCTTATTAAATTATTAATCACTAAATCAAATTCAAATATCAATGTATTAAGGTAAGTACAATTACCTCCAGAGGAAACTAGAAAGTTCAACAGCGTCCTATTTCTCCTGTCGGTCCAACCATCAGTCATGATGGTGCAACCAATCCTCCTCCATTGCACACGCTGCTCCTCTAATTGTGCTTT
Organism: Sequoia sempervirens; assembly: GCA_007258455.2. Classification (NCBI taxonomy): domain Eukaryota; kingdom Viridiplantae; phylum Streptophyta; class Pinopsida; order Cupressales; family Cupressaceae; genus Sequoia; species Sequoia sempervirens. Next base: position 23,412 of record VDFB02148917.1, on the reverse strand, counting down.
CACATCCGCCACCTTTGAGTCAAAAGTGGGCCCTTTAATTCATCTTCGCTGGGGGCTTTGAACCCCGCCCCACATATGGTTATTGCATCAACCATGTTTTGCCAAAAAGGAGACCTAAAACATGTCATAAAATGAAAAGATTTAAGTTTTTAACTTTAAATTTGAATTCGATAGTGAGATATCTAAACAATAAAATTTAAATATAAATTTTAAAACAATTAAACGAAAAAAGAATTACCTGGCTACATGGAAGGGAATGGTGCAGTAGTACCAAAAGTCTGCAATTGTTTTTTTTGCTGCATCGTGTGCATCCTTGTTCCAACCCATGCTCTCAAGCGGCGGTTGGGAACCAGGAGTAGTGCGTGGTACAAAATATGAGTCCACCCTAGATTTACGAACTCTAGGGCCAATACTAATACTGCCACTACCACTAGCAGTAGCAGCGCCACCAGCACTAGGAGTACGCATAGGAATAGATGGTGCAGAAGCAAAAGCACTAGCACAAGCACTAGCACTAGGACGATATGGAGGCATGGAAGAAGCATCTCCAACAGCACCAAGTCCCTGTCCAACTCCAACACCTGCCAACTCCTCCCTCTGTCTCTTTCTAATTTCTTTTTGCCTTTCAAAATTTTCTAATTGCACCTGCACTTCACGAACAGCCTCAATAGGTGCTAGGGTGCAGCCCACTGCATCATGGATGGGTATGCGTGCAAGGTGGTATTTCAATCTATTTATGCCTCCATGATATATTGTTTTGCAGTATTTACATTTTGCTTCTCCTCTTTTCATTCCGGGAAAGATTTCAGCATGTTTCCAAGCAGGGTCTTTTCTGACTGGGGTTTGAGACATTGTGAAAATAATAATATGGTTTGATTTGCAAATGAATGTGGCTGCAATAACAAGTAGCGTTTGTAAAATTATTTAAGTTGCAAGTAGGGTTTGTAAATAAAAATGCAAACTATAATAATTTAAAAACAATGATTTTACAAATTACAATGAATTATTTGTTAAAAAAACACAAAAAAAACTGTTAAAATCAAACTTACCTCTTAGATTTGGCTTGGAATGCAATGCAAACTTCTCCCAATCACTAGCAATGAACTTTCAATGCACCTCCTTAGCAGTATGAAGCTTCCCAAATGATATATCACCTTGCTTTTGTTTTAAACAATTTGCTGGTTGCCCTCTCTTCTCCTCCTATTTTTCTTCACAACTCTCTCTTCTCCTCCTATTTTGCCAAAAGAGTGAAATGAGGTTGCTTTTAGGGTTGGAGAGAACATATAGAACAAAAAAAAACTAACTTTAACTTTTAGTTTTATGTTTTTTTAGTGTTTTAACTTCTTGCTGCCGCGGCCGGGTCACAGGCTCGGGACTCTCCGAGTCTGGGCGAGTTTGGCGAGTTTGGCGAGTCCGGCGAGTCCGGCGCTGGACTCGGCGTGTCCGAGTCCGGGCTCCCCAGACTCGGCCAGGCTGGCTCGGCCCGGGACTCGCCGAGTCATGGCGAGTCTGGGCGAGTCTCGTTACAATGATTAGAACACCTCCATATGTAGACTGAATCACGAAACGAGCCAACCAATCAACTGGGTATCTGCCAAACAACCCTCTTATCAAGCTCCATTAGCCTACGAGGATCAGGAATAGGCTAATTCCTCTAAAACTCCAATGCTCATGAAAATGGGGACATTACATTCTCTGATGAGAAGCTTGTAGCGTTGTCGGTCACAATCTTTCTTGGTACTCCGAAGTGTGTAATGATGTTCTCTTTGAGGAAGTTACACACAACTTCAGAAGTAGCTTGCTTGGAAGGAATCGTCTCAACCCATTTGGTGAAGTAGTCTGTCGCTGTAAGGACGTAGACACGTCCCTTACTGGAATGTGGGTTGATGGGCCCTACGAAGTCTATGCCCCATTGCTGAAATGGAGCATCTATCACCACCGGCCTTAGTGGAAGGGCTGCCAGCTTGATTTTACCAACAAATTGTTGGCACAATTTGCATTTGTACACCTAGTCATATGCATTGTGGAACAAAGTTGGCCAATAGAACAATGCTCGCAGGATTTTGAACGTGGTGACCCTTGATGAAAAATGGCCACCGCATGCCTGATTGTGGAATGCTTCCAACAAATGCCATTGTTGGTCCTTACTGACGCATAGTAGGAACGTACCATCAAGCCCATGCTTGTATAAAACATTTCCTCTAAGCACATAGCTTTGTGCTTGTAGTTTTAGAGTTCTTTGCTGTTTACCCAAGTGTGTTGGGCATTCCCCGTAGGTCAAAAAGTACCACAATTCTATGTACCATTCTTGAGCAGATTCAATTAGTAAGACCATTAGGAGGTCTTCTTCCATTTCTGTTCTTGGGACACCATCATCAGCTTGGTGCTTTAGATCACCATCTTCTGCCATGAGCTAATATAGACCTCTCCCACGGACAAACTTGGTAGGCTTGATATCCAAGTCATATTCTTGGACTCTTGCGATCTAGTTGCCTCTTTTTGTGCCCAACTCCTGTTGGGTAAGGACACTCTTGACCGCGGGGTCTGTAATGTATACAATGGTGTGGGAATTTAGGATGTAGAATCTAAAATTCTTGATTGCCTTTACAACTGCATATGCATTTTTCTCTATGTGGGAGTACCGAGACTCGCTATCCTTGAAGCTACTACTCATGAAAGCGATCGGTGACTTAGTCTCCTCATTCAGCTTTTGCGTCAGTATGGCGAAGAGAGTGTTCCGACGCGTAACAATAAAGGATGAACTCTTTATCGAAGTCGGGTCGAACCAACATTGGCGCTTTACTGATGGCTTCCTTTATTTTCTCGAACGCCTCCCTTCCTTCTTCGGTCCATTTGAAGGCGGTCGTCTTCTTCATCATTGTTGAGATGTCTTTGGTTAGCTTCGAGAAATCGGGTACCAATCTCCATATGAAGTTAACTTTGCCAAAGGAGTGTACCCCAATTTTATTTGTAAGGAGAGTCAGGTCCTTGATTGCATTAACCCGATTAGGGTCTATCCGAGTCCCTTCCTTGGAGATGATGTGGCCTAGTAGCTTGCCTTCTGTCACCGCAAAGATAGATTTCTTCGGATTCAATGATATATGGTGATACCTACACCTCTCGAACACTTTCACTAAGTGTTGAAAATGATCTTGTCGCTTCTTTGAGAATGCGGTAAGGTCGTCAAGATAGACAATGATCAGTGTGTCCTTTAAGTCGCCAAACGCCAAATCCATGGCTCGCTGAAAAGTGGCATCGGCGTTGATGAGGCCGAAAGGCATCCTCTCGTAGGCGAACGTTACCCAAGGAGTGGTGAACGCCGTTTTGAGTTGATCTTCTTCGGCCACCGCAATCTGGTTGTATCTGGAAAAGCCGTCAAGTAATGACAACATCTCCGACTCGGTTACCGTCTGCAATGTGTGCTCCATGATTGGCAAAGGATAATTATCCTTTAGTGATGACTGGTTAAGATTCCTAAAATCTACGCAGATTTGGATTTCTCTGTTCTTCTTGCATACAGGAATGATATTAGACACCCAGGTAGAATAGTGGATTGGGAATATGATCTTTGCGCCCACCATCTTTTTTACCTCTGCGTATATTGTGTCTTGAACACGCGGGTTGTAGTGCATTTGCTTCTGCTTGAAAGGCTTGACATCAGATTTGAGTGGAATTGTATGAGACAATTCCTTTGGCTTGAATGCTTTCAAATCTTCATAGGACCATGCGAAGACGTCTCGATATTGCTTGAATAGGGAGATGAAGTTGTTGCTTTCCTTTGCAGTGCAGCATTTGCCTAAGTTGACAAGCCGAGGCTTATCTTCTGTACCAATGTTGACTTGATGGTAATCAGCTGACGTCTTGTTGGTTGAATTCCTTTGATCTTGGACATGTCTGTCATATCTATCAAATATATCCTCTAGGGATACTAAAGCCTTGGGGATATTGTTGCCCTTTAACTATATGATGCCCGATTCCGTTGCTTTGGAATCTTCTGCTATGGATTCTTTGAAGGGAGAAGCACTACCTTCAAAGAATAAATCTTCGCAGTCATCCACTACGCAGAGGAACTCTTCAATGTGATCACCATCATTGAATACTTGCCAATTGTCACAATTGTCAGTGATAGCCGGCCTATACACAAACTCAATAGAAAAGACATTCTGACAGAAGTCAGAATTTGGCATGAAAAGAGCTATCGATACCGCAAGGGCATCTGCTCTGCTATTGTGTTCCCGCGGGATGTACTTGATGTTGAATGCTTCGAACCAGTCGATTGCATTCCACACCCTTAGTCTGTAAGATCGAAGGCGGCTTTTCTTTACTAGGTAGCGATCTTTGACCTATTGCACGATTAGTTCTGCGTCGCCCTCGACTTGGAGGAATTTTATACCCATATCCCTTGCATTTTTGAGGCCTAATAGAAGTGCCTCGTATTTTGCAGTATTGTTTGTGTTATCAAACTACAAGTGATAAGCAAATAGGTACAACATACCTTCGGGAGAAGTGATGACTACTCCTGCTATTGAGCAACCCCCATCGAATTGCATTGTCCACATTCTTGAATCTTCATTCAATGTTTGTGTGGTGTATGCAAACTTTTTCTCTTGTTCTGTCACTTCAGATAGCATGCCATATGTGCCGGGACCCGTGTGTTGATATAACACTTGAGCTTGGGGGTCCTGAGATTTCACCACTGTGAATCTTGACTTAGCCTCTGGTTCCAACTTGAAGCTACCTTTCTTCAATGGGATTGTCGCGTACGACCAAACCAGTTTAATCTCGCCTCCAAGATCCTTGTAGAAGCTTATGCTCAGGAGCATCCCATAACTGATTGGAATGTCAGCTATGAGGATGGTCATCATGATCTTCTTCTCTGGGCAGGGCGCCAATCCTTACTTGAGCATCTTACTTGATGATTCTGACTTGACCAGTGTGATCGTGAAGTCGATTAATCCTATCAAAATCATTTTCAATCATTTCTGGGAAGGTCCTATTTTCAGGGGTTTCCCTAAAAATAGGGGTTTGAAACCCTAATTTTCAATTTTTCAGAATTTTACACATATGTTCCTTGACAGAAACCCACAAAAACCTTATGTTTGGTTTGACCTTACATGATTTAGCTCAATTTAAGTAGAATGCCAAAAAATTATTTTGGGTACAACAAGACAAAGTTATTTAAAAAAAAAAAAACAAAAGGGAAAAATGATTTTTCAAAGAAAAGCAATGAAAATGAAAAAAGTGCTTTTTTGAAGAAGCGACGAAAAGCGCTTTTCCGAAAAAGTTGTAAAAGGAGGCTTCGGGCTCTTATTTGGATTATTGAAGTTTGCACACATAATAGGATGTTGTCAAAGTGAACATTGAGTTCTTCCAGGAGTTGATTGAGAACTAAAACCCTTTTCAATATTCACTAGTTTTGATGGTGCAAGATCCATCCTAGCTAGTTGGGTGTTTTCATTCAAGAAACACATTGGGTTTTAATGGACTTTGAGTTTCCAAGTATTTTAGAGATGGAAATATATAAAGTTTTTCAGGTGTTCATAGAATTATATCAGACCTGTAGCTGTTGTTTAATCATTATCAGACCCTTATAATCCATTCTTGAGGGGTGGTAAGTTGCCTAGAGTGAGCTGGAAACATTGTTCTAAGTCTACATTGGCCATTGGGTGCATTTGGGAATGGATTATTGAAGATTTGTGAGTCATTATCTCGCTGTCCAGACTGTTGCAGCAAAGTTTAAGACCTGTACCAGTTATCTATTTGCCATTTCCTTGAGGCATATTTGCTATTTCAATGATGGGTGGTTAGTTATTTGAAGTTGTGTTACATGTGGGGATGTTATATCAATTTTCTTTCATAGCAATATTTGTAACAGCAGATGCATATCTTGAATTTGGGAGTTTTGAATGAACTTACATTGTAACACTGAGTGGTAGTACCACCGGTGAATTGCTCTTGATATTTTGTCGTTACTCACCCCACTACATAAGTGGCTCTTGTTACTCACCCCACTAAATAAGTGGTTCTTTGGTACTCACTGACCATTGAAAAGTGGAAGAGTTGCTTATTTTCTTTGTATTCACTCACCACTGGAAGGTGGAAGAGTTGGCTTTACATTCCCTTTATTGTATAAGCTTTCCCATTGAAATGTGGAACTGCTAAGATAAACCCCACTGGATAAGTGGATATTACTTCCAGCTGCTTTATTTCAAGAATAATTGTAATCTCGTACACCATATACTCTCACCTTTCCTACACTGGAAACTTGGTGATCAGAAAGTGGAAAGGAAGTTGCTTGGCATTTCATTTTGTTTTTGAGCTAACAAGTTACAAAAGAAAAAAATTAAGGGTGCATATTACATTGTTGTAGGTTAATGTAACATTGTACTCTGTGTTTTGTTGGATATTAAATAAAATTTGATGGTTGTTTTGTGGACGTAGCCCGCATTGGGTGAACCATGTTAATTTCTGCATACTATGTAATTCACATTTCATTATTTCTGTTATCAACATTTATAAATGGTTAAATTTATTGCTCCATCCTATTAGTAAATCCCAACACAAAAAACATGGACACTAGAATTTTAACAGATTGATAGTAAAAAAAAGATGCTCAAAAGCTTCAACAACATTACATAATGAACAAACATCATTGATAAAACATGACTTCTTAGGTTCAAGCTAGTTAGACTAGAGATGACTTAAGGTGGATTTCTAGTTTCTATTTGAGAACATCTTATTTTCAAGGTACTGAATTTTTTTAGGAGACACCTTGGATAGGAATGAGCCATCAACCTATCTTACATTGTCCAAAATTTTAGTGTTGAAGGTATTGTTGGCGTTTAAATTCGCACCTCTGGAATGTGTATTTGAAATGGACAGCTATGCACAGATAAACTGCTCTTCAAATTAGGAGGGGAAGCTCCCTCTTGCTGATGGTGTTGAAAGAAAGTAAACTAAGAACTAAGTTGCCTATCTTTTTGATCAGCTTAGAGCACAAGGTTTATTAAACACAAACGCCGCAGCTGAGATTTTTTGTTTTGAGAACTTCAACTACGACTAACTTAAACTAAAGACGTTTCTAACTTCTCAAGTAATAAGCAGAGCAAGAGAAACTAGAAATGAACAAGGTAGATTTTCCGACAAAATACTGCAGTAACCTCCCTCTCAACAAACACCTACACACTTCATTGTGAGTTGAAATCAAGATCATAAAAGTAAAACATAAACAACGGAAATCTGAGATTTTGGACCAAGGCAAAGGAGGCTCATGATTTTATTACTCAAATCTCTGGAACAACTCTCTAATATGCTCGAACAAGAAATTGCAGCCAAAGAGGCTTGCACTTGCTCTACACACTAGAAACAAAGAATCACACTAACTCCTTGTTGGCTAAAGAGGCTCAACAATTTTAGTTATCACAACACAATTTGAACAATACCAATAACAAAATAGCGTTACAATAGGCTCAGATTTTGTTATCACTTCAGCACGTTAAAAACTAATGAGCAAAGGCTCTGATGAGTAGACAAGGTGAGGAATATAGGGAACCCTAAAATCTCCTTGCTTTCACAATCTAGGGCTTGCTCAGCAAGCAAGCTTTATTACTAAATCTAGAAAGAAGATAACATCTAACATCTAAGAAAGCAGAAAAAAGCGGGAAACACCAACTATTACATTTATCTTCTTCCTCTTCTCAAAGAATGGATAAGAATTCGTTCCAAGAATAGAAAGAAAACGGGAAAGAAAGCTTCTAGAAGAAAGTTGCTTTAAAGCTCGATCACATCCGCTAGGAAGTTGAAAATTGTGTCCCGGTTCGGTGCATCTATGCCCTCAATAGCAAAACACCGCTTTTCTAGAATATCTTTAGCATCTGCAATAGACCTAAGGAAATCTTCGACCTCACTGGCCGCTTTCTCAAACTTGCTGACATCATGGAAGTGTGACTTGGCAGAGTCTTATGTTTTTCTTTCATTCACTTCATTACAATCTTCTTCTTGTATTTTTCCTTATGCATCACCCATATATTCTTTCACATTCACCCTTTGAGATAGTAATGCTTTCAGGCCATGGGGGAATGGAAAAACACCTTTCGATCATATCAGTCTTTAGATTGCAAATCAATCTGCCATTTGCTGATTGAATCTCCCTAGTAGCTTGGTTGTAATGCTTAATGCAAGCGATTACGAACTCAAGACTCTGAACTGATATAGAAATTGACACTGTTGCGAGGAGTCCAGAATGTCCCAGGTTCCTGATTGAGGTGTTGCCTGTGCTCTCCAAGGCGTGTAGATCGAACACCGGTTTGATATGATGCAAGTCTGTCTCAGCTATTTTGATATAATCGTGATAGAGAGCTGATTCAGTCTTGAAAACATTGAGAGTGTACTCCATTTCGGAAAACTTGAAGAATGACTGTAAACTCGCCTATGTTCAGACAAGTTTTGAGCGATTTCTATTTTTTGAATGCTGATTTTCTTGCTCCAACGGACAAAATTTTGAAAATTATTTTGAGATATGGGTTTTGCTCAGAATTTCGTTGGAAGACAACCCAGATCGTTCGTTTTTGAAAATTTTGAATTTTAACTGAAAAAGCAGCAAACCCTAATTTTTTCAATTTTTCCCGAAAAAAGCTGGCACCTGGGTTTTGTTCAGAATATGATTAGAAATGAACCCAGTTGATTAGATTTGCAAAACCCTGATGGCTGATCGAAAGCAGCCAACCCTAGGATTTGAAACTTTCTTGAAAAAAAACTAGGATATGAGTTTTCTTCAGAAGACTGATTTGAGAGGACCCAGATGATTGAAAACTGAATGCACTGAGGATTTTACTAACATGCAAATAAAAAGCAGCTGCTGCAACTTGATGAAGTTCTTTGAAAATTTCTTCAGAAGATTGAAGTGAAAAGACCCAGATGACTAAAAACTGAAAACCTTGGCCTTCTTCTTGAAAAGTTTGATCTTCTGGATGAAAAAGCTTGAAAAAGCAAGGGTTTATGCTTGCTGATCTGAAAAATCTGATGAAAAACCAACAAATATGAATTCTTGGATCATAAAAATTCCTCAAACTTGCTGCTCCAACTTTCTTCTCTGGATGCTACCTGCAAAAGTAATAAAAATAACATGAAAGAGAGGTGTTAAATAGACTTAGGGTTTTGTTTTTACTTTGTTTTCTTTTGCTTTTATCCTCAAAACCCTAAATCAATTGTTCAATGAACTTGGACGCCATCTTCTTTCCCTTTGCACTTTGAAAATTTTGAAAACTTTTGAAATTTCTTCATACATGAGAAGTTGGGTGCCCCTTCCAGGGTTTCACTTTGAGCAAAGTTAGCCAATTCTTGATATTTTCAACTTCAGTTACCCGGACTCAGATTGATTCCAGCCGAATATCTCGGAGAGTTGACTAACTGCGAAGGGATCACGCTAGGAACCTCATCTCTGCAAATTCATCTTATTTCACCTTTGAAAATTGGGTGCCTTTTCTCTCCTGGGGCGCCCAAACCTTCTAGACTTAGCCATTTTGTCTGTTTTTTCAACTTCAAGTTTGAAACCTTCGTTCTGTATCTTTGACTTCGATCTTAATTTGCTGAAGGATGACCAGTCGGATGATCTGTCGGAGACAAGCGTGATGAAGCTGACTGAATACTGAAGAGATCAAGCACATTTTCAAACCCTAACTGCTGGATCAGGTGCCTCAAAAAGCTAGGCGCCCTTCTTCACTAGGGGCGCCCAAGGTCTCCACACTTAGTCAATTTTTGATATTTTCTCATTTTCTCCACTCTGACTTCTGTGTGAATCCTCCCTATTCAGCTTTGAATCCTGGATGACTGGATAATCTAATGACTGCATCGTCGGACTCGCTGCGGAGCTGGTAGAGAACTGAGCAACTTTGGTTGGAAGAGTAAACCCTGATTCTATCATTTGGTGCCCTAAAAAGATGGGTGCCCTTTCTTACCTGGGGCGCCCAAGTCTGGTAGTGTTAGAAAATTTTCATCATTTTTCAATTTCTTTCTCGTTCTTCGTGCATGTTCATCAACTTGCCTTCTGTCGAATGCTTTGAATGTTGAATCTGACACCTAGCAGCCGGCTGACCTCCATTGATGACCTCAGAACTCCTGATGTGCTTCTGAAAAAGCAGAATAGACCCAGTAGGGCAAAACTGATTATTTTGAGATTCTAACTGCACCAGCCTGATATGGATGTATTTTGAGCCAATCAAAATCAGTTTGGGCCCTACCGGACCAACTTTCTATTTTTAGAAAGTTTTGCCAGTATCCATTTCCCAAGAAACCCAGAAAAACCCAGAAAACGTTACTAATTTTAGAAAATTTCTAAAAATAGCAGTTTTCCTAAAATTTAGGGATGAAAAACTGAGATCTGGGTTTTGTTGACTAAGCTGCTCTTAGCAGACCCAGATTGTCAGATTTTGACAATTTTGCGTTTTAACCCTTCATGCAAGACCTGCACACCCAAATTTTGACCTTTTTGACTGATTTAACAAGACTTTTACTTATTTCTTCAAAATATCTAAGTGTAACAAAAATTTTAATTTTGGGGTACAACAAGTATCTTGATAGGAATTTTCACACTGTATAATTCTTTGCATGGAACAAAAAAGGTCCTTTTTTGAGAGTCAATGATTGAAAATCTATGTTGTATATCATCCCAAGTAATCAATTTATGATAGAGTAGTACTTGTGATGTTTCACAAACCTGGTTAGTTTGATGCACTTACTGTTTATTGTGTTCAAGCAGGCATGCCTTACATGCTTGCCGAATTTGTGTCTCGCTAGATTGACTGATTTTCCACTGAGCCTGGCAACACCGGTCAGTTGAATACAAAAAGATACTGAAACCAACACACATTAGGCAGAAAATTGATGTGTGTTACAGCTATAGGCTTCCATCTACTTCCTTCATTCAATTTGCAAATTTGTACATGCTCACAATACAAGCTTACAATGGTTTTGACCCAAGTTTACATGGGGGCATGTCCCTCCCACAAAACCCTGTGCATGCATCCCTATGGTGTCCATGGGACACGAGAATGGTAAGGAATGTCCTCTTGCCATTCCCTTTCCCTGAAATGGCTTGTTAGAAGGCCATACATCCAAGGGACATATATCTAGACGTCCTTTTTTTTTATAATTCTAAAAAGTAAAGGAAAAGAAAAAAAATTATGAAACCTATAACCCTTCTGAAATATTCCGAGCCAATTTTTTCAATTGCAACAAGCAGAGCAATCCACAGTCGTTAGGGTTAGCTCTAAACCAGAACGATACTAAAACAACTCTAACCAGAATGTACACCAGGATCCCGATAAGGGCAAGGTGTGAGCATTGGTCAGAGAATCTGAATGCAAAAACAGAATTGGAAGGAACTCTAACCAAGAATGGCGCCGATGATGGCGAGCATATGGTCAGAGGATCTTCTACCACTACAAGTACTGAAAGGGAACTCAACACCAAGTATGTGCTACCCAATCCAGTATGGAGTTGAGGCGACCATATGGCGGAGTGTAAGAATTACAATGCTATGAAAGGAAATAAGCAATGATGCTGAAAATACTCGATGTCAAGAATGTGCTTTCCAGACTGAGACGGAATGGGAGCTACCATATGACGGAGATATAAATTATTACAAAGCTACTTCAGAATGTAAGATAAGCATTACAAATCAGAATTAAGCAAGATTAAGAACTGCTGCCAGTACTACTGTTCAGCTTACAATATGAGAAGAATTCGCCTGCCAAGAGCATGAAGTTAGAACAATTCAACGAACATCTAATAAAAGGATTCTCCTTGCTTAATGAAGATACCAAGACTGATTTCTTCACTCAAGAACCAGATTTAAGATTCTGATTTGTACAGATCTGCACTTTTAAATGTAAAACCAGCATGCCTGTAATCCACTAATTTGCTCGTATAACACCCTAAACAGACCCAAAAGACTTCAAGTTTGATGCAATGGACCTATAAAATGATAGCGCCTAGTTTAGTTATAAGAAAAGGCAGCTAAAAGTGGCTATTAATTAATGGCACGGATCCCAAGGCACTCCAGAAAGTGCGCCCTACAAGGAATGACGAATTTGCATTATAAAATCATCAGCTTCATATTAAAATCTGCAAATATTCATGAAGGGTCGCCTCCAACAGAGAAAACCAATGAGACAATACCCAGAACAACACTTTTTGTATTTTTTGACTTGTAATTAAAAACAATAATCTGCTATGAGGAAAATGCAATTCTAGAATCTCACTAAAATGCACAAATCTGAACTACAAAGCCACACAATGACAATAATGCAGAAATCTTGATACAAAACACTCAGACTATACTATCTCACCACTAGTCGCTATCTTTCAAGCGAGAAGCAATGCCTAGCTAGGAGGCTTACATTCCTCGAAGCAATCCCACAGCCAATCCGGCAGCATAACATTCCTGTAGATAAAAGATAATGAAATGAGAACCAATGGCTTCCTTTTATAATTTCTCGTTGACCTTCTCGAAACCCTAATCTTCTTTCTTGTGAGTCAAACCCTAATTCTCCAATAGATGGCGTCCCACTTTACCAAGCAAAATTTGACTTTAATTACAAACTTAATCTTTTCCTTGAAGTTGGCGTCCAACTTATGCTTGGATTAAATCTTTTAATAAAAAATATAATTAATCCCTTTAATGAGGCGCCCACCCATAAAGAACATCTTTTAAAACAACTTAAAGTGAAGTTGCTAGGCCAAGGGGTCAATGTTAAAATATAACATTAAAACATGACTTAATTAAAATAATTCGACTTATCTCTCCAGTTATGCCCCAGAGCCGAAAATGAGTAAGCCAACTGATCAGTTTGAAATGGAAAGTCAACCGAGCCGAAACCAACAGGACCACTGCCAGAAATAGAATTTACTAAAAATAGTAAATTCCTGAAAATGCTCAGAATGCCAAGAACAACATATCACTGCGAAGCTCTTTGAAAACCCAGAAAGAATCCGCCATTAAATCAACCAACCTCGAGCAAGAGCATCCTTCAAAACACGAACCCCTAATTTTGCCACTGATTAGCCGACAGCACACTGGGAATAGGCTATCAATCAACGAAAAGTGAAGTGCTAAAAACGGGGACATTACAGTCCGCCCTTCCCAAAATTGCTTGTCCTCAAGCAATATCGCCATAACTCCAGAAAATTTAAAACTGATCCATACCAAAACAAGTATGATCCCAGGTTCCCAAATCCATCTCAGGAAGGACCCACCATGCCACTGCTGCGCCACTCTGATCACATCAGTGAAAACATCATGCCAATGCTGCACTAACCTCCCTTGTAACTCCAAAGTGTTACCATCGATGATAATCAAACTGAAAGATCTTAAAGGACTAAGATCAATATCATGCAACGTCTCACGTCCAAGATGCCCAGAGTCAACAGTAACAACAATACCACTGTCACCCACAATTCTAGGCAAGAAGAAGGATAGGTCACTCAACTCATAACTAATCTCCTCAACATACCTCCACATGATAACAAATGAAACCATGACTGCAAATGTGACATCTTCATCTCTTCTTGCAAAGAGGAAGGCTATCCTTTGCAAGAACTCAACAAACTCAAACTCATGATTCCACATGAATTCCCTATGCCTCCGCTGAACTATGATGGAACAACTATGAAGTCTGAAGAAGTTTCTCACAATTCCAACCCCAAGAGTCTCAGAATGTAGAGTCAAGACATTGAACAGGATCTCAGCAGTAGGAGTCTCGAAATGCCAAGCAAAGTGAAACCATAAATTGTCCCTCGAAAGAGATTGGAAGGTCTGAAATTGAATGAACCAGCAACCCAACAAGACTGAAATGATCAACTTGAAATCTGATTTTATGAAAATCAGCATCCAAGGAGATAGATAGCTATTGCCAAACTGAAAATCAGCACCCAAAATATCATGTCTACTTATATCTATAGCCGAAAATAAACCCACTGAAGATCCCATCACAACCAAGTACCAATCCTTGCTCAAATTTACTGTCCAAAACTCCCATTGATCATTAGGAGTGAACTTCAAATGACTGACAAAGAAGGTAATAACATCCAAAGGACAGTGAATTTGAGGCTCATCACTCCAACATACCTTCTTGACACATGTCAAAAGTGAGCTGATACCAGGGCCCCACATCATAAGTAAAGAAGAGCCATTTTGCAAATGGAGAATTACTTTTACTAGAACGCTTTGGGAAATACGTTCTATTTGAATCATCGCACCCTGAAACTCCAAGAAGTACTCAACAAATCTGAATTCATTGAGAAAGTCAAATTCAAAATCATGAGAGAAGAATTGCTGGAAGGATTCAATGGACCCTTCATCAAACTCCATTATGAAATTAGTTATTCTTAGAGAAGATGGTGTAAGCAGGAAGTCCGATAGGAATCTGACAAGCATCCATATCAGAAAATGAATGAACTCTTCATCGGAGTGCCAATCATCCCTTTGTTGCTCATCAAGATTAATGACCTCATTCCACCATGCTTCTTGATTTTCCACGTCCTGAATGGGGAGGCTAGGAGCTGCAGTGAAGTCTTCATTATGCAGCTCATGCATCCTCATTCCATTGTCAGAAGAAGTGCTAGAACTTCCCTCTTCAACAATGATGTCATAAGAAATTTCCTCAAGGCTTGAAATCCCATCATCTACCTCAAAGGAATATTTCTCATAAGCTTCCTCTTCACTTGGTTCAAAAAGAGGATTGTCATAGGTTGCTTCAGCACCCACTTCAAAGAAAGCGTTGTCAAAGACTTGGAAGTCCCCTTTTCCATCTTGCTGATCCAAATCTGCATACGCAACTTCTGATTTCCTTGTGAACCCTTCAAGATCAAACTCCTCTCGAAGACTATCAAGCTCGTCAATTACTTGCTTAATTTCTTCAACTCTTTGCCCATTCTTTTGCTTGCTAAAAAGTTTGAAATCAGCAAACCGGTCTTCAACCTCTATTAGAGACAAATGAGTTTCTTTTAACTTGTCCTTTGTTGATTTAAGCTCCAGAGTGAGCTCATCAACCAAACTCTCCTTTTCTTGGACAACACTGAAGGACTTCTTTGCAAGTTCAATAGCATGATCCCGATCCTCCATCAAGTGTATGCAATCTGATTTCAACGCCTCCAAAGAGTCTCTGATGAGTTGCAAATTGAAAAGAGCAACTTCATCCTTAACTCCTCTTTTTCTCTCTTCAAGCTGAGCCTTCCCGTGGAGATCTTCAATCAAACTGTGAGTGCGATCAAATTGGGATAGAATTCGCACTTCCCTCTTAAAGGACTCTTTGTCTTGATCTTCCCACTCACGAATATGCAAAGATGGCGGATTGTTGGTTGGCTGATTGTCAAAATCAGAACTTTGTTTTGTGTCTTTGCGGCCATCATAGCTGCTCCAGCTTCCGTGTCTTTCACCTTCAACTAGAGGAGAATGCTCATTGTCATGAAAGGCATCATACTCCACAAAATCTTCAACCCATCGCTTGCAATCAGCTTCGTGCATTGATAAATCAGCTTTGTGTTTAGTAACACCTTCAAACTCTCCATCTTCAAGAGCCATATGGTCTTCAAGCTCTTCTTCTTCATCACTGTCTTCTTGATCAAACATTAGAGCAGCACCCAACTTGCTCAATGGATCATAGTCATCCGCTGTTCGGAAAGTTTCCGTAGAAACATTTTCTTCTTTAGCGGCTGCAACCACTTCAAAGACATCATCATGGAGCTTCTTTGAACCCTCTTCTTCTTCGAAGACAACTTCCTCTTCAATGGCCACCTCATAGTTTGCCATGCAAACTGATTTTTGATCTTCATCTGGATCAAAGGGAAATTCATCCCACAAAGGTTCTTTATCATACCTTGGTGTCAACCAACCGGGATCCCAAATGGAAAAAGGCTGACTGTTTTGATCAAGAGAAAAGTACTCTTCATGCTTCTCTTGGAGTGTTGAGTCTTTGAATAGGTCACCCAGTAACTCACTTGAACTGGTTTCTTCATAAGTCCTTCTCTCCAAGGGCTTAGTTTGATGCTCAAACCCAATGTCATCATCATAATGAAATGAAGAATCTCCATTGCCTGCTGTTTTGAAAACATCACTGTCATTATCTTCATCATGGGGAAGTATGTCATTGATTTCTTCATTAGCAGCCCAATGAATACCAAGGAGGTCTTCTTGGCTACTTGTCATACATTTGTCTAGTGAAAATTCTTGAGAGATTTGAACAGCAGCAAGAGGTGAATAATCCTTGACCAAATCCTCAACTAGAAGAGGTATAAACACATCAGAATCACCATTAACAACATCACCTTGGTAATGATCATAAGCTGGTCCAAGGACACCACTAGTGTTTTCTTCATCTTGTTCTTCTTCAACGAACTCATCCCACACAACCGTCATACCAACAATTTTTGTGAAGCCCTTAGCCTCAAGACCCTCATTGGATGTATTTTCATTAGAACTCAAGACTGCTGTTATGTTCTTTTCACTGAACTGTTCTTCATCACTTCCTATCACATGCAAATCTAAGGAAGTATTTTGGGGTTCTTCCACACTTTTCAACTGACAGAGTTTCTTCATCAAGCTCCCGATTAATATGAGGTGCCATGTGCACCTTGCTATCCCGGCTTTCAGACCTAGCATAAATCTTCCTGATTCCCCACCTTATGTCAGGATCCTTCATTAGCGTAAACAGTTCATGCATTAACTCAAGTAGAGGCTTCTCTGTAGTCATCTCTCTCTGTATGAAGCGTCTGGTATCTCTGTCACTCATCTGTCAAGTGAACTCTGTTGGGCACAGGATGGCAGGATCTTGGCTCTGATACCACTGAAATATTCCGAGCCAATTTTTTCAATTTTTCAATTGCAACAAGCAGAGCAATCCACAGTCGTTAGGGTTAGCTCTAAACCAGAACGATACTGAAACAACTCTAACCAGAATGTACACCAGGATCCCGATGAGGGCAAGGTGTGAGCATTGGTCAGAGGATCTGAATGCAAAAACAGAACTGGAAGGAACTCTAACCAAGAATGGCGCCGATGATGGCGAGCATATGGTCAGAGGATCTTCTACCACTACAAGTACTGAAAGGGAACTCAACACCAAGTATGTGCTACCCAATCCAGTATGGAGTTGAGGCGACCATATGGCGGAGTGTAAGAATTACAATGCTATGAAAGGAAATAAGCAATGATGCTGAAAATACTCGACGTCAAGAATGTGCTTTCCAGACCGAGACGGAATGGGAGCTACCATATGACGGAGATATAAATTATTACAAAGCTACTTCAGAATGTAAGATAAGCATTACAAATCAGAATTAAGCAAGATTAAGAACTGCTGCCAGTACTACTGTTCAGCTTACAATATGAGAAGAATTCGCCTGCCAAGAGCATGAAGTTAGAACAATTCAACGAACATCTAATAAAAGGATTCTCCTTGCTTAATGAAGATACCAAGACTGATTTCTTCACTCAAGAACCAGATTTAAGATTCTGATTTGTACAGATCTGCACTTTTAAATGTAAAACCAGCATGCCTGTAATCCACTAATTTGCTCGTATAACACCCTAAACAGACCCAAAAGACTTCAAGTTTGATGCAATGGACCTATAAAATGATGGCGCCTAGTTTAGTTATAAGAAAAGGCAGCTAAAAGTGGCTATTAATTAATGGCACGGATCCCAAGGCACTCCAGAAAGTGCGCCCTACAAGGAATGACGAATTTGCATTATAAAATCATCAGCTTCATATTAAAATCTGCAAATATTCATGAAGGGTCGCCTCCAACAGAGAAAACCAATGAGACAATACCCAGAACAACACTTTTTGTATTTTTTGACTTGTGATTAAAAACAATAATCTGCTATGAGGAAAATGCAATTCTAGAATCTCACTAAAATGCACAAATCTGAACTACAAAGCCACACAATGACAATAATGCAGAAATCTTGATACAAAACACTCAGACTATACTATCTCACCACTAGTCGCTATCTTTCAAGCGAGAAGCAATGCCTAGCTAGGAGGCTTACATTCCTCGAAGCAATCCCACAGCCAATCCGGCAGCATAACATTCCTGTAGATAAAAGATAATGAAATGAGAACCAATGGATTCCTTTTATAATTTCTCGTTGACCTTCTCGAAACCCTAATCTTCTTTCTTGTGAGTCAAACCCTAATTCTCCAATAGATGGCGTCCCACTTTACCAAGCAAAATTTGACTTTAATTACAAACTTAATCTTTTCCTTGAAGTTGGCGTCCAACTTATGCTTGGATTAAATCTTTTAATAAAAAATATAATTAATCCCTTTAATGAGGCGCCCACCCATAAAGAACATCTTTTAAAACAACTTAAAGTGAAGTTGCTAGGCCAAGGGGTCAATGTTAAAATATAACATTAAAACATGACTTAATTAAAATAATTCGACTTATCTCTCCAGTTATGCCCCAGAGCCGAAAATGAGTAAGCCAACTGATCAGTCTGAAATGGAAAGTCAACCGAGCCGAAACCAACAGGACCACTGCCAGAAATAGAATTTACTAAAAATAGTAAATTCCTGAAAATGCTCAGAATGCCAAGAACAACATATCACTGCGAAGCTCTTTGAAAACCCAGAAAGAATCCGCCATTAAATCAACCAACCTCGAGCAAGAGAATCCTTCAAAACACGAACCCCTAATTTTGCCATTGATTAGCCGACAGCACACTGGGAATAGGCTATCAATCAACGAAAAGTGAAGTGCTAAAAACGGGGACATTACACCTTCTTATGGCTAACCCACTGACCCATTTGCAACTCACAATTACTATGATGAATGATCAACTTGCCTTTTGCACTTGCAGCTGTTGACAGTTGTACTTTTTTATATTTATAATATTACTGCTATTTCTATTGTTTTATATTTTGTCATTTTGTAGGCTGGGCCCTGTTGTCATATTGAAAACAATGAAATTTTAATTTGTATTGCTGCTATAGTTGAATCAATGAATATTGTACATAGAATCTCAACTTTGATGCATTATGTGAATGCCTCAGCTTGAATCTTGATTTCATGTACAGCTAAAAAAAGCCTCCCATACTGCCATCCCCGAAATGTGTTATGCTGTTTCCTGCCTTCCCCAACTTGAAAATGTCATGGAACATAGTTACCACTAGATTTCACACCCATTTTATGCTGCCATTAATGTGTGATTCTCCAAATTAACCAAACAATGGTTTAGTTTTGAAGTAATCTGATTCCTTCAATTTTATGTGATAAGTTACTTCTACTTCATATAGTTTGTGTGTTTGCTTAAGTGCTTGGATTTGTGATGTAGTTGCATGGAATGAAATTAAGCATGCTAAAGAATCAAACAAACATGAAAAGAGAGATTAACACAAATATTTACCTTGAAAATCCCAATTTGGGAAAACTTTAGAAATGTACTCATCTCCATGGAAAATTTACAAGTCAGTTGTTCAATATGAGCCTCAAAATGTATTATGGCTCTTCTCCAGCTCTTCTACAATGCTCTACAAGCTTACCCTGATGTGGAAAACTTGCTTAATAAAAATTATTCAATACTGCACTTAGTTGTATGGTCGTCCTACAATAAAATTCAAATGCCAGTTCTAGATTCTTTTGTATGCCATTTAAATTCCAATACATGACTTCAAGAGATGTATTTATTCTTGCAAGTGAGCAAGGGACTTGTTAACAGAGAGCATTCCAAACAAATTTCGCACAAAGAGACAAGAAGAAGTGATTTATCTTCCTTTTGGCTGCTTGATTCTGCTATTATTTCTTATACATGGTGGGATTGGCTGCAGTCAAACCTGTCTGCATGGACTTTTTTTCTGTTGTACATGTTCCTACATTAAGGTACTTGCCATGCTTATTCCTACATAGCTGAACCTGTCAAGTATGGCTGTTCCACTCATGTTGTGGGCCCCAAAATGTTTAGAACATCCTAAAACCTTCCTACAACTATTTCAATTTTCTGTGCTTCTGTACTTTGTTTTGATCAATTCTGTTTCATTGTAGTGAATGAAAACATTAGTCACACGAACTAAGAAGTAAAGCTAATTATCATAGTCAATTGAATTACAATTTTCAGGCAATATCAACTAAGAAGACAGAAAAACTACCCGGAACACATATATTGGAGAAATACCATTTGCCTGGAAAATGGAATTTTGAAAGGACTCATCCAGAATGCATATATTGGAGAGTGGTTATTCCAGTTTCACCTATAGGTCGGAAGCACAAGGAACACATTTCACTGTAAGAAGAATGCTTGAAGGATAATCCAGTTTACATAGAGGACTTACTCTATTCCAGTGCAGTCCAAGAAACAGTAATAAATAAAAATTTCAGAATTTCAAATATTCTGAATAAGGGAAGGCAGCCATGATCAGCAACACTTTGAGAGATTTTCATGCCTCAACCAAAGGTGTAGTCATCCATGACTCAGAAGAGAGCAAGTGCTATGGTACACCTCCAAGAGGAGGAAATTGGCTTTAATCGAAGAATAAGAGTTCATGCAGGAAAGTGAACCTGGAGGAAAAGAAAGGGTTAATCCAAGACATTTCCGAAGGAGATGTAGTTTTATCTTCCTTCTCATAACAATATATACTTTAGTGGAAGGAAAAATGTAGTTTTGTCTCCCTTCTTGTAATAATATTTACCTTTAGTGGAAAGCAAACCAAATCATATAAAATCAAAGAAACTCAGAGCAGCAGGTGTCAACAACTATGTCGCCCAAACACCAATGTTTGACAAGAGAAGTGCTCTGCACAAAGGGTTCTTGAAGGAAATATTCAAACATTCAGACTGGCCCTCATGAAATCAAACTTCTTAGTTAGCAGTCATAGTGTGCATGTGTCATTTAAGCTAAAGAGCCTCCGGAGGGCCCTAGGACGACTACCTTGCAGTGGTGAGAAGATAGAGAATATGAGGATTAATAGGGGGAAGAGGGGGAAATCTTTCGTTGATATATATTCTAAGGAGAATGTCCCAAGGGATGTGTAGGATTACACTCAAGAGGAAGGTGCCAAAGACACCCACAAACAGGATAAAAAGGGTTCAAAGGAATTCAAAGTGATTAATATTGACGCACACATAAGCTTGATTTTTTCATGGAGACTTTGAAGGTTCTGCTTCCCTACATGGGGCAATCCCATATATGCTGAGTTTGTCAGTTGCAGAGATCTGTGACAGGGTAGAATATCTATCAATGAAGACAAAGGGTGCATTCGCCCATTGGTCTAAGGTTTTGTTATTACCTTTCATGTTCTTTCATTGCTATACAAAGCTATCTACACAAATGGAATTTCTCTCATGGGAGAAGGGGGGAACACCTGGTTCTTCTTGAAGCCATTAAGGAGACTGATTCATCATTTCAATGGAAGTTTTTGGCTATAAATGTATCTCAATCCCTGACACACAGAAGTCATCAACAAAAAATGAAAAAAAAAAGGGCCAATAAATTGGATAGATCAGTACAGTTGCATTTGCATTAAGTGATATATAGTTTAACTTATTTGAGACAATCACTAGGTGACATGGAAGGGGGGTGAGTAATCTTTTCTTGATTTTTCTGAAGTTTGCTTGGTATCTGATATTGTGCCAATTGCTATTATGTGTGAAGTTTTGTTTAGACCACAAATTCTGTAAACCTTGAATACGAGGTAAGCATCTACTGGCTTTGATTCTGCATGAATTTCTTGAAAGTAAAAATTCAAATACTTCTTTTTGTTGAGAAGGTTGCTAGCTATCCTCCAACAGAAGCAGATGTGTTTATGAAGCAACCTTTTGAGTATGTTAAAAGATATTGGATGTTAAGATATTTTTTAGAAAGATGTTATGTGTCAATTGCATTCAAATCATGCCATATGAACTGTGTATTTTTTCTGCCAGTTTCTGTAGCACATGACTTATGAATGGGATAGTTGTAAGCTTAACAGTTTTTTTAAAGAGACAGTTTATGCATCTGCAGAGCCATTGTTGTCACTCGGGAGCATTGAGTATGAGTTGTGGGATGACAATTGGACTTTTGTGACCGCTGATGGTAGTCTTTCTGCACAATTTGAGCATACACTGTTAATCACAAAGACTGGTGTGGAGATCTTGACAAAGTTAAGTTGATTGTTATGGTTCTTCAGATGGTGTTCACACTAATTTAGCAATCATACATGATTTTACCCTGCTTGGGAGGTTTGAAAAATGTTTCTATCACATCAAATTGTACATAAGTACATTCAATTAAGGATTTCTTTCTTTCTTCCTTTCAGTTAGCACTAGCATCAACAACTTTAATGATGAAGGCATGTACTTTTAAATCTTTTGTTTCTCTTAGGAAACAGTTTCTACTCATGATTAAAAAGTTCATAGCGAAGACAATTTATTATTGTTAGCCACATGATTTTTATGATTGGATGTGGCCTGTTACTTATAAATAGTTAAATATTGCAACTTTGTCCTTCACTCAAGCTACATCTAGTGGAGTTGGATCTTGTCCTTTCCATACTAGCTATTCTTAACTTATCATTTGGTTCAAGTTTGCAAGTGCATGAAGGACTCCCACTTGTAGACATGAAGCAACATATGTGCAACTTAAACTTACCTCCATCCATGTTTGGTATTTGCTGACTATGATGTTTTTTTTCCATGAAAATACTTGCATCTTACCATTGAAAAGAATAGTATATAATTAGTTCTGACCAACATAGTTATTTTGACTAAACATTTTTTAGCCTCGTTTATATGGCAGACACTTTTCACTCCCTATTGCTTTCAGATTTACCCCTTAGTGGTTGTTCAGGTTCTTGGACAAACGATATGGGTAATCTATATGTACAACATAATTGCGTGTTCCTTTTGTATTTATTTTTCTTAAAGCTGCCTCCATCCATGTTATTCGGTATTTGCTTACTATGATGATTTTTTTCTGTGAAAACTTGCATCCTAGCATTGAAAAGAATAGTTTGCAATTATTTCAGTCCAACATAGTTATTTTTACTAAAATATTTGTATGCTCTTTTATATGGCACAGACACTTTTTCACTTCTTGTTGCTTTCAGATTTACCCCTTAGTGGTTGTTCAAGTTCTTGGACAAATGATATAGGTAATTTATATGCACAAAATAATTTTGTGTTCCTCTTTGTATTTATTTTCACTAATGAAAACAACTTGTAGTAACCTACAAAAGAAACCTGCTATCAAAAGTAGATACTTATGGGACATGACAAAGCCTGAAAAAAGAGAGATTAGATAAATCATGAAAATCAAAACAATTTAGAGAATGTCAAGGTACATAAGCATGACATCGTGCCGAAGTTTTGGTTTTAAATCTGTTTCAAGGGCATAACTTGTAATATCTGTAAGAAAAGGTAGACAGAATCAGGGTTCCT
>VDFB02148916.1:0-28001 GCA_007258455.2 Sequoia sempervirens | reverse complement strand
TGTACCCATCCGGATGTGTTGGAATAGTCCATTTGGTTGTACGAGTTGCAGAATGAAAGTTGTGTCACTTTGCAACTTTACACTTTTTGCATTTGCAACTTTTCCCTCCACTGAAAAAGTCATCACCACAAGAAAATGCCTTCGAGATAGCAAAAACTGAGAGAGGTTTTTGTAGATGGTCCCAAGAAAATCCCATAGCCTTGTACGGAGAGTATATAAGCATCATGGTCTCTGAGAAATAGCCCTTCAAATATTGCTGCCTTTTAGCACTTTGGACTCTTAAAGGAAACTAGTGGGAAACATAGTTAACTTCTTCACAAACTTGGTTTGAAGTAATTTCATTTTTTTTGTGCATTTAAAATGGATTTTTAAGCCTTCCACCCTAAAAGTGACCTCTAAATAACTTCAAACACCTTAACTACCTCATTCTTATTCATTTGTTTTACAAACAAGCATTTTCATTCCAAGAGGCTGAGATTTCATTTTTGCTTGTTGGATTGAATGCAGACTGTGACACAACTTTCTTTTTTCAAAAAATTTTCAACATCATTGAACTAAGAAATTATCACACATCTGCAGAGAAACAAATGATTACTACAAACTAAAACACATTACACTTCGGTTCTCACTGTCTTGATGTACTCTTCAACATCTCTCTTCTCTAAAAGCGACCTCTAAATCACTTGAAACACCTTAACTACCCTAAAAGTGAACTCTAAATCACTTCAAACACCTTAACTACCTCATTCTTATTCATTTGTTTTGCAAACAAGCATTTTCATTCCAAGAGGTTGAGCTTTCATTTTTTCTTTCAAAGAAAAATCTTCCTATGCCACTATTACACTACACAGGTAAACCAAGTTTTGTATTGTGGACCTATATTAAGCTACCACTCTCAAGACCAATGTAACAATGATACAAAATAAATTTTGAGACTACAAGAAGATATCTGATAACTCTTGAGTGTACTAAAAGAATTCTTATGATTTTTTAAGAATGCTGATAACTCTACTTAGTTGTCTTATTTTTTCAATATCATACAAATTGAACCCTAGCATCAATAGACTTTGTATATCAAGCTACCACAATTCAAGTTTCAATGATGAATATTTATCATGCATGTTTTAAATGACATTCAAGTTTATTGTGGTTTTTTTGTTTATATGATGTTATGTGATATTCTAATCATAATTCATGCTTCTAGGTTACACATCTATATATATATATATATATATATATATTATTTTTACATGTTTTCTCCATTGTTTGGCCCCTACACTGCAAGTAAATTGTTGCATAGCATGTGGAATGAGGGGGCAGCAAGCTTGAGATCCCTTTAAAGTTTGTTTGAGTGCATTTAAAATGAACTTTTAAGTCTTGCACCCTAAAAGTGACCTCTAAATAACTTCAAACACCTTAACTACCTTATGTTCTTATTTATTTGTTTTGCAAACAAGAATTTTCATTCCAAGAGGCTGAGCTTTCATTTTTGCTTGTTGGATTGAATGCGGACCATGACACAACTTTCTTTTTTCTAAAATTGTTCAGCATCATTGAACTAAGACCAATGTAACAATACAAAATGAATAATGACTCAAGAAGACGCTAAATGGCTAGTGTACTAAAGAATTCTTATGATTTTGAAGAATATAACTTACTCAGCTATTTATTTTTTCATGTACAAATTGAAACCTGGCATCAATCGACTTTGTATATCAAGCTACCACAATTCAAGTTTCAACGATGAATATTTATCATGCATGTTTTAAATGACATTCAAGTTTATAGTGGCTTTTTTGTTTATATGATGTTATGTGATATTCTAATCGTAATTCATGCTTCTAGGCTATATATATATATATATATATATTATTTTTACATGTTTTTTCCATTGTTCGACCCCTACACTGCAAGTAAATGGCTGCATAACATGTGGAATGAGGGGGAAGTAGGCCTGAGACCCCTTTAAAGTTTGTTTGAGTGCTTTCTTTTCATTTTTTGTGAGTTTTATGCCACGTTTCCTCAAAGAAATGTGGTCTCATAGAATTACATGACAAGCTAATGCAATTGATATCTACTCCTAGTTATTAGTTATGTAATGTGAAGTAATTGCATAACTACTTAGGTTGAATTTATAAAAACTATATTGTTATTGAAATTTTTTCATCTATCAACATCTAGTTGTTACTTATGCAATGTGAAGTAATGCTTTGAGTTTGAAAGATGTGCAATGCAATGTAACTGGGTAAGTAATATAAACTACATAATATTTAACTTTTCATGCTATTGTACATTGATTTAAACTATTCTTCACTGATTAAATTTTCAAAGAGTTTAATCATGCACATGAGGAGGAAATTAAATTTTGATTGTCAACTTCTATATATATCAAATTATCCAATAATCAAGTGTATGTCCATATACAAAAATGGCATCAATGCCAACTCAAACAAATTCTTACAATATGTGGCATATGCCATCTCGATATCTATTCAAAATTTACATGCCAAAATGTTTATCTCATCCTAAACTACTGGTGGATCATCAAAATGGAGCCTCTTTGAAGCACTCATTGACTCTGAAGGTAGTTGCAAAAGAAAAAGTCAAACCACAATTGAGATTAGTTATACTATATAATTTAAAATTGAATAATTAACATAAAAATCAATACACATTGAATAATAATTGAAATCTAAAATTGAAATCTTGATTACCTGAAATATACATATGTTCAAAGGGTCAGGAGTCCTAGAATATACCCCCCTCAAAGAACTAACCAAACCAACTTTTGTAACGTCAATATATATATGTGAACAAAAACATGAAATTGATCCAAGTTAGCATAGAATTGTTGGTAATTAGAACATATTTACCAAGCACAAAATAAAATAAATACATACCTCTTCAGGCTGATCTTTTTCTTTATCTCCGTTAGGTGTTTTGACACCTCCGAGGTGTTTTCAAACTCCTTCGTGTGTTTTGAATACCTAATTCTTCAGGTGTTGTGGCATCATCAACAATGATGTATAGCTCACAAACCGATGTACATAAAAAATGACAAGTACATATGAAACTACTAACGGCCAATGTATGCATAATCACAAAAGATCTCATAAATCTTATCTAACTCAACTTGAGTTCAATTACCTTCCTTATCTAATATCAGGCCTCCATAGTTTGAGAGTATTGCACCTCGTCAGACTGTGTTTCCATAAGTAGAGAATAAGAAAATATGTTAATATATAATTTCATTAATGACAAGCAAGTATACAAGAAAATGCAAATGAGGAGTAAAATACATACTATAAACTTGAGGCCAACAAATGTTACCACCTATGGGAGTCTTCCTGACATTAACTATTAATAAACCATTTAAATAAATATTAGTACTGATACTATCTCTATTATTCACGGAAAAAAATGCAAGCAGGAATTTAATTTTAATGTTATATGTGTAATCATTCCACGTCCACCTCTAGTAGGAGAGGACTCGAGGGTGTGCCCACTCCTCGCGTAGATCTCCTATAACTTCCACATCCCTGATGCCAATCAAGTGTCTACTGATGCTTAGGATGTACATTAGACCCAAGCATATCTGCTGGAATGTATTGCAAATATGTGGACCTGAGGAGGATGATGCAACAGCACTAGATCCATTGCGAAGATCACCAGACTGTGGCTAAGCTACTAATGAAGCATGGGAAACCGAAAGACCACTCAAAGAGTGATTGGCCTGGATAGTTTGTGTGGCTGCATCCTCTATAATATTTGGATGTTGTATTGGAGCTGGCGGAGGAAGGGGAGGATGGGGAACATGTGGGCGCCTAACTACTCTAGCTGCCCTTAGCCTATCCTAAGGCATACCTCCACCAACGCCCTCATAGAAGGGTTTAATATCAAATTAATTGATATGATGCCCTAACAAAAGCTCAGCATATAATTTTTTAATAAAGTAAAAGGGTTGTATCAATATTATTGTTGGGTGGTTTATCAAAAACCATACACCAACTATCCCAAAAGTTATCTACTATGCCCCTATGCATGCACCATTTTATAGAAAGTTTTGGTTTGTTAACATTAACTGGCAAACCAGTGTTGGGGTTAATAAATAAATAGGCTATTTGGGCTTTTGTTATTTGGAGATTTTTGACATCATCATAAGACAATCCACATGCATAATATTCCCTCATGGTTTCTCGCCATGAATGAAAGGCATTATGTTGGGTGGAGAGGGTTTCTATGGGTATGTGTAGGATCATGATGGACCAAAAAGTGGTGATATGATGGGCTTTTGTACGGCATGTGGTTGACGACTTTTTTTTACCCAAAATTGATGAAACGAAAAGGGTTTTTAGAAGGAGATTCTGCAACGAATTTAAAGAAACGGTGTTTTACTTTGAATTTAATAAATAATAATTATTTATTTTTTTTGGTCACTATAACTAAAGTCTGATTACAGTTTCATTGAAAAAAAATTATAGCTTAAACTGCATCACATTTTTGAATCAAATATGCGCTATTTTATGCTTTGCATACTAGCATTAAAAAAAATGAATTTAGCTAAGTTTTATTCAAGTTAAGGTGGTTTATACGGTAGTTTTTATTTTTAAAAGTTAGTAAAAAATTATACTAATTATTTACTTGGAAAAAATTACAAAAAATATGCACTACACGGACATGAGTCCTACTTATATCTTAAATTTTATAATTTTTTATCATTTTATTGTGGTTAGGTACGACAAACATCTACTTTATTTTTCCCTGTTATGTACTACTGCATTGAAATTTCAAATTTTCACAAAATAGATTTTTAGTTTTAAAAAATAAACCTAGTAGTTTAGAAACTACATTCAATTTTCTACAAATTCTATTCTTACATATTTTTAAAATAATATAGATAGCTTATTCAAATTTTTACGTCAAGTTGCCTAACTTTGAACTTTTTGAATTTTTTGCCACTTAAGGGCCTATTTTTTCCATGATGATCCGCATATACCCTATATTTAATTATTCCCATCAATGTGGCTGACATATGGGATAATCAAGGATTTCTCATGAACATCAATAGAACGCCCCCAACTGCCCACCTCACAACCAAGTCTCCAAATCACTTACCCATGCTAGTGAAGATCTATACCAAGATTCTCGATTCCCAACGGTGTGACTTTATCTCAAGAAACCTATATTCATTATTAAGAAATATAATTGCCCAATTAAAGTTAAAATAATCAATCCAATTAGAAAATTATAACATAAAGAAAATATTATAAAACACTGTTTTAAAAACCAAAAACCTCACTTTTAACAAAAATCCATAAAATCATATTTTAATACAAATACAATGGCTAACACTACTTTAAAATTAAACTATAAAAAGATTCATTTTTTATCAAAACTATTCTAAACTCAATTGCTCATAAAAACCAATCAAAACTTATTTTGAAAAAAATCTACAAAAATATCTATTTTCATCAAAATCCATTCTAAATTAGAATATATAAAATTCAATCAAAACCCTATTGAAAAATAACCAAAAAACATTCATTTTTCAATCAAAACCATTCCAAAACTCCAAATTAAAATTATCTAAAACCTTATTTTAGAAAAAGAATCCAAACCATTTGAAATATCCAAATCTAAAACTGCACCAGAATCAAAGCAAAGAAATACTTTTCAAATCAGACATTAAATCGATATCCATTACATGAAGAACCTCCTCACTATGCGCCCGCGAGTTGTTGACTGTCAAAGGACTTTAAAACAGTGAAAATTTTTGTATATATATGTTTTTTACAAATTGGATATCCGATATGCAAAAATACTAGGATTGGTGTTTGCTTTGGTGGTGTGTACTGACACCTGAGCCTAAAAAAAGTCAACACGGTATTTTTGCATTTTTGGGTTGATGAAAGACGTGTTTTTTCCCTCATTGCCACTTTTTGGCCCACCATGATCCTGTACATACCCAAGAAGTTTCTATTGATAAGGATGGTGGTGGGAAGAATGTTTAGATTGGTGAGGTAAATTTGGGTGGTCTTGGTACATTTACACGTAATAAGACCAAGATTCAGGGTGGAGCTCCTGCTAAGGAAACATTTGAAGTGATGGATGACCTTCAAAAGACTGGGATGAGCGACATGGACGTGGTTGATATCTTGAAGAATATGTAGTGTTGTTGCTTTTGTTCCTCCTTTTTGGCTGATGTCTCGCTAAGGGTGTTGAATTTTTTGGCTGTTTTCTGCCTATTGTAGTTATCTTTTGATATAACTTTTCCTTTTTGTAAAGGGTTTCAGGGCCCCTTCAAAACCTTTTTTTACCTCTAATAAAAAAAAAAATGAAGCACTGATAGCTAATAGCATTAAATTTACTTCATAAATCTAACTTTATAAAATTGAGAGGATCCTAGGCTATGGCCTTGTGGAGGGGAGCTTGTTAAAACATCTTAACTTGTATTAATTTTTTCTTCTAGATTCAATTGTGTGCAATTTTTTTTATCAACGTTTTGGATCACACTCTATGATCCATCATCAATGTAATTTGAAACATTGATGAAAATACTTGCACACAATCAAATCCAGAAGCAAAAATTAATACCTTCAATATGGATTGTAAAGATTCATGGCATTAACACTTTATCAAATCAAAAATTACAATCAATTTTTAAATCTAACTACTTGAAGAGGAAGGAAAATCATAGCATAATATAAATTAAATAACATTCAAAGCAGTACGATAGGGTCCATATAAGTGAAGTGATATGTTACCATTAAATTCTTTCAGAAGAAGAGTGATTGATTATGTAATTAGATTTATGCATCGCTTAAGACCTTGGCTTAGTTAGACAGGGCTTGAGAGTTTCCGTGTATAACTAATAATCCCAAATTTTCTATGGGATCGATTTATTCCTCAAAAACTGTAATGATTATGTACCCTTGATTTGCCAAATTCATGATCTATTCAAGAGTGTGACCTCAATTGCCTTTATGTAGATAATACATTTTAAATAGGTTGATGAAAAAGGAGATTGTTGTGAAGAAAAATGACTAAAGAAATATAAGGTTAAGATTCCATGCATTACAAAACTCTAAACTAATACGTAGTAACTGGTGCACGGAGAAGCTACACCATGCAATACATAAATTGGAGTGAGAATTGTGTTTGATGTGATGTTTCCAACAAGCATTGAACAACTCAAGAAAAAGGAACACTCTTAATCTCGTCCTTGATGAACCTATATGAGAAGGCCAAATAAAACAATGAAGTTGGTCAACCAAAATAAAAATGCTCGGGATACCAAATATTATTTCTACACTTGAACATAACAGGTCACGGCTTTTGAAAGGTTCATTTGGATGGTAAAAGGTATAATTAACTTTGTAAAGGTGCAGCTCAATTTGAGTTGAATCTAGATGCATGACATAATTGTATTTTTTTAAGAAAGAAAATAAAAATTGACATCTTTAGCTACTAACAATACTAACTATTTACAACCTGAAAGAAACCTAATTTTTTTAATATTTATTCGATGTGAATACTTGACTACAGTGAATAGAATCTCCCACAGGAAAAACTGCAAATCTTCAAGTACTCAAAAAAACCCCTTGATGATATTGCAACTCTAAGTCTCAAACCTTATATGAATTCGTTTCCTAGCAGAAGGTCCTATCACACTAGACTTTTGGCACTAGAGCGAACATTATCAGGGATATATTAATGTAGAGTTTCAGCTAACAAATGCAAGATCCAAGACTGGAGATGATAATTTGAAAGGATATACTTTGAGGATGCAAGGAAAGCTCTACAGTCTATATTGCCAAAAAAAATTACTACAATTTAAAGATTATGGGCCTTTATGTAGAATATTCAATACAAGAAATTTAAGGGACACATTATGGTGTTCAAATAATGAAATCTTCCGTGGTTTTTATTAGAACAAATTTAATGCATGCTTTAACTCTAAAAAAACCTGATAGAATACCTAACAAGGCGCTATCAACAATGCTTTCGAGAGACATGAACCATGATGTTTAATTAGAGAAATTATACTATGGAATTCTAGACTATTAATACAATCATTTGTATGGAGGAAATTATGTGTAGCATGCCTGAAATCCTCCTTCCTTTGGTCAATTTTTTCCCTCTCCTCTTAAGCAGAGGTATCCATCCCCGTATTAACTTTTGTGGTTCTATCTGTAATTTCTTGATGATCTCTACCCTTTTTGATCACCTTTCCTCCCCATATTTTTAACGACTAGATAATGTTGTATCCAAATTAATAAAATTGGTAGCTTCCAAGAACTTGCACACTCTTCCTAAATTAGTCCCCCCTTTGTAACATCACCCACCTAAATCTTTGAGAAAATTGGACATTTCAAAAAGGAAACTTCAAAAATCAATTCCAAAATCAATGGTTGAAAATATACGATTTTTAGTTAAATTCCATTCACATGAATTCGAACCCCTTATTCTTATCATGTATTTTGTGTTTAACAACTATTACCATTATCCTATGTTTTGTGTGTTAATTTTTAGCTGCCACCCCATCTATATCATTAAAACAATTTGATAAAGGAATAATAATGTCAGGATGCAAACTACTTTTGAAAGCATAAAACTTAAATTGATCATGCAAATCTTCACAACTTCTATATTGAAGTAAGAAAAAAAGAAAAATAGTAAAATGTCATGCCATATTTTGAACGTCAATTTCTAGTTGAAGAGTTTTTCCTTACATAGATTTTTTTATTTTTGATGGATGCCACTATAGACGCCTCTTGGCATAATTAGTTACCAACATACCCCCCCTTAATTTTTACCTCAAATGCTTCAGCATCTTCATTCCTCAAACTTTTTCTTCGCCTTAATGTCATTGCCAAATGATCTTTAGATCTTTCAATCCTCATATAATTTTCTCCATTATTAGAAATACTCATTTTGGTGCTACTACACTTTGTTGTTGCTATAGTGATATTGTGATTTCAATGAAATATTTTCTACGATCCACCTTCTTTGATTTATTTAAAATTATCCGTGGCTTTGACTTTTGCAAGCCCATGATCTCACATTCTTTGTGTTGACAACTATTCATAGTGACCAATCTCCAGACTATCTATTGCAGAATATTTTAGCAAACTCTCTTTTATTTGTACCTTCCATCTTCTCAATCTCTTGATGACAATCCTCCACTATATGCTTTCATTGGCTGTGGCCCCCTTTTTTAAATTCTTTAAAAATTTCAAGTGACTTCAATATTTCCTTCATGTTTGTCATACAATGTAGCCATACTCTTTTCATAAGGATATCGAAAAAAATATGATTAGATACTTTTCACATTAGCTTACTAGTCTTATAGACCTAGCAATATCTCTTTTATAGTAGATAAATCTACGTATGTAACTAAGGATGCAAAATTGATTGATTTTCTCAATGAATAAGCCCCTTATGATTTGTGCACTTCATGTGTAGCCTATAAATCAAGTATGAGTAACTCTCTATATAATTTTATTAGACAATAGGTCTCACAAGATTCGACATAAGTTTATAATATTTTTATTGTATTATATATATTTTAAACATGACTGTACAATCGTTATCAAAGTCATACAATGCAACTACGCATCATTTTATTCTTCACCACTCCTTTCCAAAAGAACATAATTTACAAAAATTACAGTAGTTGTACAAACTCTCCATTTTATAGGCTGCTATATACATTGAAGTTGTATTAGTTGATTTACATTGCATTGCATTGTTATGATTTTTTTTAAAGTTTATGCTTTCACTATAGGTGTCTCATTCTCTCCAGTCTATATAGCTGATAGGTCCTCATTCGATCTAATCATTTCTATGAAAGATTCATCCCCTTCATTGACATGACATTTGGTGCCCCTTTTTTTTATTTCCTTTCAATCTTCCATGGATTTTTCATTAAATTTGTTTTTAAATTCTCTAAGGATCTTCTGGAATGATGATGTTTCAACCTAATTTTCTTGCCATGTGTGTCTATACTTCACTTCTTCTTTGTTGACCCAAACTGTACCATCACTCAATAGATTCATGAATTTGAATCTTGAGATATCCATCAAGATAGCAACCTACATAGAAGCATTAAGAAATATGAGTCATTTTGAAGACTCGGTAAGTGTCCTCCTACACCCTTTAAATTTTTCCTCATCTCTTTCCTTTTGAATATTCCATAGTACTTCAGTAGAAAAAAAATTCCAAAACATATTATAATCCATAATATTCAGTTAAGAAAGCCAACAATGCCTAATATGAATCCATCTATTAAGATAATATTAGGAGAATATATAATAAATAACTTGATCATTTTATTTTAGTGGACCTTGTCCTTAATCCATTATTTTTTGGTAATAGATGTACGGGAAAGGACCCCTAAACCTAACTAGAAATTGAAATAAGTCCTACATACCAACTACAAAAACATAGCAAAATAGCAAGGGCATAAAACTAACTAACACCCTGCAACAGAACTGACACCTAACAACACAAAACAACAAAAACTATGAACCAACAAAAAATAGTAACCCAAAAGATAGAATGACAAGCCTAATAGATCGAGAGGCATGCAAGCCGAGTAAGAACATAGTTTAGAAACCATAAAACATAAACCAAAAGACCCAAATTACTCTCTCAGATAGCAAATTAGGTTTCATTCATGCTTGAGCTATTCCATTGCCTTGTTTGAATTATTACATGGATCTGATTGTTCCTTCATCTGATTGCTCTTCATCGGCTTGAGAGGCTTTTATATTTTGTTGGCCTTTACTAGCCTTAGAGGAACCATTCACCATGTTGAATATAGCCTTTCACATAATTCCCAAAGTGATCATCATTAACTTATTGAAAGCCTTGTCCATCTTATCCACTTTATGATGTAATTCCCAGAGTTGTGTAACATAAAAATTGAGGGACCTATCATTATCCTACATCTCCTCATCCTTTTCCTCCATAGGATATTCTTCCATTCCCTTTATGACTTCCCTAACCACTTCCTCAACTTCACTTTCAATATTCTTGAGCCCTTCTGCTTACTCATCCTATGAGTCTTCAACTACCAGTTGGTTGTCACCATCCATTTCTTCATCCTCTTCATTGCTAGTAGAATCTTTTGAGAGGTCTTCTCCCAAAAACACCAACTACTTTTTACTCAGATTAATTGGTGATCCCACAATACTGGTTTACAATTTTTGGCCAAACTGGACACTAAACTATTTTTTTCTAACTAAATCTTCACTTTTAGGCACCTATAGTGGCTAAACCATGAGGAATTTGAAGATGATGTAAACTAGTGATTTGTGGCATTTTTATCTATAGATTCTAAATATATTTTCTTCAAAAAATTTAGAATTAGATTGCACTTATTTTTCCATCTCCTTTGAAAACTATTTTTTTTAGTAAACACCATTTTTAAGGAGTGATGCTTGCCATATACAACATAAATTTTTAGATTTGTAACTGTCTTCTTTGCGTGACGATATTATTTATTTTGTTTAAAAAATTTGTATCCAGGTTCGATTTTTTACACTAGTCAAGGACAAAATCAATACCTGTACACATATTTTTTTTTGATTTTATTTTTGATAATATACTATTTTCCATCCTTCTTAGAACGAGAAATACGATTTTTGAGGTGAAAACTATGTTTAATCAAACTAAAAAAACAAATACATAATAAAACAAAAACGTATTAAAATTATATTCATTGGATAGCTTGTTCCAAGGACTACGATCATCCAGTTTGGTCTATGAATTATCCTCCATTTTCATCCTTAACTCGAGCTTCGAATGGAAAATTTCTAGAGATTTTTGCTACTAGAGGGGGATAAGGGGGGAAAAGGGGGGTTTGAATGAATCCAGGTTCGAGCGAACCCCCCTTGGAGGTTTGCTCGAACCAGGGTTCAAGCGAACCCCCCTTTCCACAAAGTTTTCATTTGTTTTTTATTTCGTGAAATGAGAAATATGTGGGACCCAACATTTAATAGGTTTGTTAGAAGGGGGGTTCGAGCAAAATCCCTTTGGTTTCGCTTGAACCAAAAAAAAAATCAAACCCCCAAAAACCAAAATTTTCACAATGGGGGTATCTTTTGCAATTTTCATTCCTCACTAGAATTGTAAACTAGTTTTGTGGGTTTATCCTAATATTAGGGAAAGCTTCATATTCAGGGTCGTCCCTAGGTTCTTCAAAGCATAGTTTCTTACCTATGGCCAATTGGCCAATGAGCCTTTCCAACCTTCTTCCACCCTTCCCAGTGTTGGAATCATCCGATTTTCCTTGATCCTCCTTGTCTCTAATCTCAATAGTGATTTTTTTGGTTTTTTTAGGTTGAACACTATCATAAACTTTTCTTTTAGCACCAGTGAGGTTACTCAGGGGTTAGAGCTAGTCTCTTTTCCTTTCAAATTATGAGTAACAAGGTTTCCCTTAGTAAGAAAGCCTTTAATAGAGGGTTTTTTTCAAATTGAAAGGAACAACAGGGGTTTTCTAGAGGGAGATATCATAGAGGAGGTACCCTCACTAGAAGTATGAGCCTAAGATGGGTAGGGAAGGGGGTCCTCTTGAGACACGGGGACAACATTAATAGTAGGGTTACCACTAGAAGGTCTCAACAAGGGGTAATTGTCGAGGAATAGTTAAAAGGACACTAAATTAGACCCTAGTGGATGGGGGGTGAGGCTCCCTTAACCTTGCATTGTTTGAAAGATGAAAATAGAAAAAAAAGGTATGTTATTCTTTTCATTCAATTGAATATGGCAGAGAAAGGGAAAGTGGTACCTATGAACTATGGTGTAATTCCCTTCTAGGATGAAATACTTCATGATATGCACACTTACAACCCCATAAGGGGCTAGGAGGCACTCCCTATCATAACCATGTTGGCACCTCATAGGCTTCTCATCACCTTTAAGAATGTAGTCCATAAACCTCTAGTAATTTTTGTTGCTTATTTTGGAAACCCTTAGGCCACTGTACTGAAGACCAGTCGCAACCGCAATCATCCTTGGGTTCACTTCAAACCTGATGCTACCTATCAAAAATCTATCCTATCTCTATGAGCTATAAAATTTTGTAGTAATATTATCATTGTACCCTCTCATCACCATAAAGAATTGCATCATACCAGCCTCTTAAAAGAGCTTCTAGAGCTCTACATTCTTCCACAAAGGAAAACAGGATAGTAGCACAGATATTTTCTTGGGACCCCCATGCAATTATAGTAGCAATGATAGATGAGAAAAATTTTACACTTCTCAACAATCACAGTAGTGGGTAAAAAATTAATAATTAAAACAATATTATAGTTGTTTCCAAAATTTGGTGGAAAAGTAGCTAATTGGACCTTAGCTAGCAGGATGCTAACTTTTCACAACATATACAAGGTTCTAATAGAGTCTTTGTTATAGATTGGAGAGTAGTTAAATTTCTTCCAGAATCTTCCAATCCTCTTCAAGAACCCACAATCAATGTGGGAATATCCCCAACCAAAAATAATGATGGATAAAAAATCCAATTGCAGCCCAAAATCCAATTGAAAAGACACTTGATTAAATGAGGCTTAGGAAATAAGTGAGGACACAATGAAAAGGATTCATGGGGCTTATTTGGTATGATAAAAATGAGCCTCAAATCATTAGCTTCAAGGGGGATATGACTCACTGTCATGTCACTAAGGCTTCCCTCAATATGTGTTGATGGGTGTTTTATCACTACTCACCATAGATAAAACACAAGTGTTTTATCTCTCTTGAAAGGAAATTTTCCCTAAAAAAACTTTAGAAAATGATCACAAGGTCTCTAAGGTTAGGTCTTGGTGATGCACAAAAAACTTAGTGGTAATGTGTTATGCTAGTAATCAAAAAGGGAATTTGTGGTAAAACAAGGCTAGAAACCTATGGGACTATATTGTGGGTTTTCTAAAGTATAAAGATAAAAGTAAACCCTAACTGTAATTCCCATATTTGAAGCCTAGAAACAATGTTATCATCAAATACAATAATTTTAGTGATGCTTTTGTCCTAGACTAACACAAATTTTAAAGAAATAGCAAAAGCTTCAAGGGTTTAGAGAAATTCTAATCTAAAACCTAAGTACAATCATGCAAATAACTCAGCATTTGAGGTGGAAAAATCCCCAATAACTAATTCCTATTCAACTAAGACAAAATCTACAGTATTATAGAAATAGTGCAATCTTCAAAGGAATATAAATATTTTCATATTGTGAAATATTTGAACACATACCTAGATTTGGCATAAAATGCATAAACATCCACAATTGAAACATTGCATTAAAATATGGCCCAGGCTAACTATGAAAAGTGACTTCCCTACGTCAAACTATTGATAGTGAGAATATGAGTTGTCAACATGAGTCAGGATACTTTGTCTGCATGAAAATGAAGGCTAAGTTTTGAAACTGTCAGCTAAATGGCTTAAAAACATAGAGACCAGCCTGTGGGGCTGA
This sequence comes from Sequoia sempervirens, assembly GCA_007258455.2. Classification (NCBI taxonomy): domain Eukaryota; kingdom Viridiplantae; phylum Streptophyta; class Pinopsida; order Cupressales; family Cupressaceae; genus Sequoia; species Sequoia sempervirens. The sequence goes on along the minus strand of VDFB02148916.1, from coordinate 13,516 downwards.
GGCCACACGAGGAAAAAGCACCGACCAGAGATTTTCATTTCTTCAGCCATGGTAGCTGCATTCAGGGACACACATGGTGCATGCGTCAGCTACCCAGTGGGAGGGCCTCATCATTTGTAAACTCTGGTTTAGCACTGGAATCTGGTTTAAAATCAATGCAGTTCATATTACATCAGGCATGTGCATACCTGGTGGGTTGGCTTAAATACAGGGTTAAACATTATGAGTGATCTAAATGCTTGTGCATTAAGTTTGATGAAACATTTATAAATCTGTTTTCAGTTAGTCTGACCAAGATATCAAGGATGGGAATGCTTGCATGCCATTCCCAGTTCCCTAAGTCCTAGAATTTTCCTCTAAGGTGTGTTTTATAAGGGATAGAGGCATGGGGTTTTGAGGATGACAGTTTTCTTTTGTTCCATCCATCCCTATCCATTCACCTCCAACAGTTCACAAGTTTATTTTGAAAAATTGCTCAGTGGTCTGGGCATTCCCTGGGGTTTGGGATAAGTTGATTCTCCAGAATCAGTGAGATCACTTCATCTCATGATTCTTTGTGTTTGCATCCCCAAATCCCAGCTTAAAGTCTGTGTTCCATACATTACAGGTCTGCAGCCATCTCAACACAGGTGGTTTTGGCCTGGCACCGTCACATCCAAGCATGAGAAAAGGTTTTCATCCACCACTGTTTCAATAAATTAGCCTTTAGGTATTCCTTGTTGAGTTTCCTACTAGTCATCACTTCCAGAATTAAGATGCAGCCAAGAGAAGTATCCCCCAAATCACTTTGCATCTTAGGAACATTCTCCAAGGCTTTATCCATTACTTCTCTCTTAAAATTGAATGCCTCCATCTACTCTTTTGGTTTATCAATATCTTTTGGAGCAAGGATATTTTCTTTAAGTGAAACATTGGCTTAGGAAATTCAACCACTTTAATCAGTCTAAACAAGGATTTATCATCTAATGCTTTTTACTCAGTTGCAATCTTCTATACCATATCCTCGCAGGCCATACACCTTTCATACAATTGAGAATCTCCTCAGTGAGAGGAATCCCCTTCTCATAAATACCAACAACCTAGCCTTGAGCCACTCGTGCTGATGATTTCATCTTTTCCAACTCACTAATTGCATCCTTAGAGAGGATGCAGGGCTGTGTGGATGATCTTTCCTCAGTTTGAAGAGGCTTAACCAAATGTTGGATGTACTTTTTTAATTCCTCAAATTGCTTCTAAAGCTTCTCCTTAGCTTTGACCTCTTTGTCTAATCTCCATAACATGGCATCCATCGATCCTTTTAGGTCCTCGACCTCCTATTTTTTGGTGGATGGGTCCAGATTAATGGTTTTTACATTATATTCATCATGATTAATCTCCTCTTTATTCTTATTTACAGTAGGGGTAGCAATATGCAACACCCTGTTATTTGAATAATCTTTTGTAATTTGAGAGATCACCCGAGCCTTCTTCTTCTCCTTGGGCTTATTTAGGCCCACCAAAAAATTGTCTCAATCAAGGATTGCCTCCTAAATTATTGGCTTGGGATTATGACTCTCTTTAAGCCAATCTAGGGATGTAGATACTTCAACATTTGTATCCAAATTTTGATTATTTTATCCTCAAAGGTCTTTTCCTTCTTCATTTCATTTTCTTCTTTATGTACTTGTTCTTCCTCCTAGTGGATTTGGTCATCATCTTATTGTTGTTATTGTTGATTGTTCCCTACCAATTGTTCTGTGTCTTGCTCATTTCTCTTTTGAAAATTTAGTTTTTGAGCTAGGATCCATGGAAGCATCCCTTTGTGGTGGCTCAAGTGGAAAATTGTCTATTATCTATTCTTCAACAACTTTTTCCCCATTAGATGTTGCTTGGGTACCCTTTTCTAGCTCAAAATTCACTTTCTCTATGTTATCCAAGTTTGGAAATAGAATTCTTGACCTTGGGAGGCTTTTCTCTGATAGACCACATTAGGCCTTTCTTCAAAACTTGCAATGTTAATAGTCTCTTCTTGAATCCCTCCGTCAACAATATCTTGAGGAATTTCCTCATTTTCCCTTTTTGTTTGCTGATTCTTAGGGGGAGAATCATCTAAAGCACCTTTACCCTTGCTCTTGACCAATATCCTTCTTTTGGGAGGTGGTGATGTTTCTTCTATGATGGTCTTAGTGGGTTTTCTTTTCTTATAGATTGGATGCCTTTTAATTTCTTTTATTTTTTCCTTGGCCTTCTATTTACCTTTCATTCTTTTTATGACCAATGGCTTTTCCTTTTCTAAATCTTCCTCTTGAGAAACCTTATCATATTCACCATTTGATTCTTCCCTTGAAGAGGACTATGACTCAAGGTCTATCTACTTCTCTCTATCTCTCCTCTCCCTCTCTCTCTTTCTCTCTCTATTTCTCTAAATCTCACATATGTCTCCCTCTGTGCTTCCCTTTATCTCTTATCTCCCTACATTTGTCTCTATAGTGAGATATAGGTGAGATATAAATAAGTAGAGATGGAAGGAGAGGGGGGAGTAGGGATCTAGAGAGTTGAGATAGATATAAGTAGAGAGACGAGAGAGAGAGAGAGATAAGATAGAGAGAGATGAGATAGAGAGAGAATGGTGAGATATAGATAGAGAATTTTGAGATAGAGAGTAGAGAGAGACAAAGATTGATAGGTAGAGAGGTAGTTCTTGAGATGAAGGGAGAGAGTTAGATAAAGGGATGAAGATATTGAGAGAAAGAGAGGGGTCTAGAGCATAAGGGATAAACAATGAGTGACATAGACAGAGAGAGATAAAGAAAGATGATACAACTTATGAATTACTAAAATTTTACTGTTTAAAAAATTATAAGATCTTCCAAAAAATAGAATTTACATTATAACTCTTAGAGACTAGAAACCACTCTAAAACATCTTGAAACTATATACATGACATATAATGTAAAATATAAGAAAGTATATGTAAATATTTATTTCATATGAATAGTTTCACTAAAAAAGAAGGATAAATAGAAAGAGAGAGTTAAAAAGGAAGAGAAAGAAAAAATTTCAATGCAAAACATAATGCAAGAGTATTATAACATGCTCACATTATGTTTTGGTAATGAGTGATCCTAGGATCAGCTACTACCAACCCATAATGCTAGTGCATTTCATTATAACATGCTTTTTCTCTTTTTTGGGACAAAAAAGTGGAGTTGCCACTTTTTGAACCCTCATATTTTTGCACTTACCCTATAGTTAAAGGGAATTATGTTATAGGATGGGGAAGCTTCACCATCATCATGCTAAGGGAAATTTTTCTTGTATATACCAAATTTTTCATTAGGGGACTTTTGGCCTTCAATAAATATCTCTCCTCGATTGATCAAATCTTAGCTCAAGCTCTTAAGTTTCATGCATGAGAATTTTTCATGAATGTATGAAATTTATGATAGTCACAAAATTCATACACTATTTATGCAACAAGGCCTTAGGCACATCTAGACCAAGAAATTTGATAGGTGATAGTTGGATCATGTTGTCTTGGACTATCATTTGGAGAAAAAAATGATAGGTTCACCCAAGGGGGTGTATTCATGTCAAGTGTATATTTTTGGTTTAATTTTAGGGATAACCACATTTTCTTGGGGAGCCAAATTATTTTTAGATGATGATGGTGGAGGTATTTGGATATTTTGAACATATTTTGAATAAGTCACACCATCATTGACTATGTTCTTATTCTTTCTCAAAAAGTGGGATTTGTCACTAGATTGATTGTTGTATTTTCTCTTTGTATAGATATTTACTCATTAAGTTATTTCTCTATGGTAACTCATTTTTCTATAATTTCATTGAAGGAGTGATCACATTGCATTTGAAGATGAAAGCCTAGTTTTGTATCAAAGTTTTGAAAAAAATTGGTGACAAGTTATTATTTGGGTATGAGCCATGCATAATCACTAGCAAGATATCTCTATCCTTTCAAGAATGAGGAAAATATATCAGGGTATGTGCAAGATCATGATGGGCCAAAAAGTGGCAATATGATGGGTATGTGGCTGACGACTTTTTTTTACCAAAAATTGATGAAACGAAAAGGGTTTTTAAAGGAGATTCTCCACTTTCCACCAATATAAACTATGTTTTACTTTGAATTTAATAAGTAATTATTATTTATTTTCTATTCAAATTATGACTAAAGTCTTGATTAATAGATTAATTGAAAAAATTATATAACTTTCAAATGGTATCACATTTTTTGAATCCAAAACATGCGTCACATTCTATGCTTTGCATACAATAGGATTAAAGAAATAAAAATTGAATTTCATGAAGTTTTGATCAAGTTAAGGTGGCTAGACATATGTGTTTTTTATATTTTTTAAAATCTATAATAAAAATCCATAATTAATTATTTACTTGGAAACAAATTACAAAAAAAATGCATCACATTCGGACATGAGTCCTCTACTTATATCCAAAATATTATAAAAAAACATTATCATTTTATTGTGGTTAGGGTGGTCAGACAGACACCTACTTCTTATTTTTTCCCTGAAATTTAAGTACTACTGCATTGAAATTTCAAATTTTCACCAAATAGATTTCTTTTCTTTTTAAACAAACATAGTATTTTAGAAACTACATTCAATTTTCTAAAGATTCTATTCTTACATATTTTTGAAATAATATAGATAACTTATTCAAATTTTTACGTCAAGTTACCTAAGTCTGATTTTTCTAATTTTTTTGCCACTTAAGGGCCTGTTTTGTCCATGATGATCCTGCACATACCCATCACCACTCTTTTTTTTAGAATTAAAAAGGTCCATCATGGTGATATCATATTCTATGTTGTAGGATAAATTTGTGAAAAAAATTGTGGCTAGCTCAAAAAATGTTGTGATTGTCCTTTAAGGGAGATGTGTGAACCACTCAAGGGCTTGTCCGCCCAATCTTATAGGGAATAGTCTCAATAGGTAAGAATCAAGATAATAAACCTCTTGGAATGCTATGCAGAACTCTTTAATGTATTCCCAAGGATCTCCCTTTCTTTTGTATTTGTTGAATTTTGGCATCTCAATTTTTTTGGGAAAGGGGACTATGGTGATAGAATTTCCAAATGGACAAGAACATAATTATTAGAAGGTATAAGATTTATTTTTTATGTCTTCATTGAATTCCCTTAAGGGTGTCCTTTATTTTTTGAATGACTTGTGCCAAAGAACTTGTTAAATTGAGCGGTGGTTGTTGGTAGTTGAAAATGGGAGGTTTTGAGGATGATATGTGAATTTTTTGATAAGTGGATGAGATGAGGTTGGAAGATTAGAAATTTTGATAAGTGGATGAAAATCAATGTGAGGTTTGGAGGTGATATGATGTGGTAAATGATATATATGTTGAGATGTGAGGAGAAGCAATGGAAGCTTGAGGTTGGGGGATGTGAGATGAAATTTTGTAGGTGTTTAATGGTATTTTGATATAGAAGTGTGATGTGGGATTCATGGTTTGAGATGAAATGAGGAGATTAGAAGAGGATGATGGAATATGTGTGGGATCATGATGATTATGAGATGGAAGATATGTAAGATTATGATGAATAGAATTTGGGGGTGAGGAAGGATCTTATTATGGAGATGTTGAATTCATAGGGTTATTTGACACCTTTCATTTCTATCATAAGGATTTATTGGTTGAGATGATTCAGGATATATCAATAAATTAAGTCCGTAGATTGGTTTTCTTGAAAAAAATCTTCTTATTATGTGGGTGAATATTAGCAACTTGAATGATCATCCTCATGTATGTTATGAGATGGGTAAGGGAATGTGTTCCCTATGGGAGCTTGATCAACCACTTCCTCCAAGAACATGTCATTGGATGATGATGTGGGGAATTCTTAGTAGGCCTTTATTTATTAAATAGCTTGTGACCTTGTAATAGGCATCCAAGAAAGATCTACCTAGGTGTATTGTAGAAAATTGTGCACTCTTGAAAAAGGATACAATTTCACACTTAATTTGGACCTATTTTGGCACCCTTGCATTAATTACCATTTAAAATATAATTTATGGGCCCCTAAGACCCATTATTTTGAATCTCGAGGCTTATTTCACTCAAAAATCATATAATATCACTCAAATCACCGGAAAACCTAAAAACCCACCTCAAAAAGCTAAGGTGGGACTCATTTGCCACCTTGGGTGAATGAGTCCCCTTAGTGGGACCCATTTTCCAAGTGTGGCGAATGAGTCCCATTTGGGGTATTTTTCAAATTTGAGCAAGAATTGTAATGCCCCACCATGCAAACCCCAAAGGACAACAACAACTAACAAATTTCTGCACAATTTTTTTTTTTAAAGTGTAACATTACATAAGATGAATATGTACAAACATTTTATAAGATAATCATAACATACATCACATAATGAAACCTAACTAGTCCCATGGGGTTACATGGTTGCATTACACAGAAACAATCGCAAGATGACATAATGGTACATACAACCATCCATGATCAAAAGAAAGGAAAGGATACATCATTTATTGCAATTCAATTCATAGTTCAATATTATAGTTGTGGAGCATATTTCCATAGATACAAAACATCATGGATACAACAGTACATTACATAATGCTTCCCTTATACCAATGGAAAGAGTACATCAAGTACAAGAATAATACATTAATGAAGAATAAGGTACAAAGCGTAGAACAGTCTTCAACAAAGTGAAGCTTTGGAAACTCTACATCCACTTTCACATCACAAACACAACCTGAGAATCCAATGGGGTGCATAGCATGTTCTACCCAACCACTTGGACCTAAAGGTCCACCCCTATGCTAGGAGATGACAAGAAAGACCCATGACCAAGAACAAACAAATGGAAGGAAAAAAGAATTAATAGCACAAAAGAAACAAGAAACATGATTAACAAGAATATCAAAAAGCTACTTGCAAGATGACAAAAGAACAGTCAAGTGGAAGAGTGACATGACTCATCAAACAATAACCATAAATAATTCAACAACATCAAACAATTCAAACAACACTCTGAGAGGCAACCAAACAAGGGAAAATAAATAGATACTATAGGAGAGTGTCATCACATGGTTGTACATGGATTATCCAAACAACCTATGACAAGGTGCCACCTCCATCTATGGTTATCCTAACTACCTATCTCAAGGCGCCACTCTATAGGGTGACTCATGCAGAACCACTTACCTTTCATGAGGACAAGGAAGTGGTCTTACCAATCAAGTCTTCTCATCCCATCCTTAGCCTATGAGAGAACTAACAATATGGGTGAGGCACATAATTAGTTTTGTTTAGTGTTTAACTACCCAAAACCCACTAGTTCATTAATTAAATTATCACTTGTTAAGGAAAATCTTCCATGGGTTACCTTGATAGCCCCTTTGTGCATCGACCCCCATGAAGAGCCACTCTCCCTATGGGCACCCAAACCAAAACACACAAGGGGTGTACCTCATCTCACATAAAAATCAATGTGTACATAACACACAACATGTGAGGCAAGAAACATCTCGCAAACCCATTCCATTCCACTTAAACAAGAACAAAGGAGGTGCCACCCACCACATCAAAAGTCAACACCATGGTACAAGGTAATACCCACAAGCTCAAAATCCAAAATAAGATCAATGGATCACAATGGTCCAACCATGGAAAATCAATATAAATCAAGTTTATCCATTACCTATGGAAGCCTAAAACATTGAATATCCACAAACTCCCACTGAGGGTAACTCAAACACTTCATGTTCCCAACCATCTCAAAATATGACTACAAGAAATTTGTTGCATAAAGCCTCCTTAATCATAAATAACACAAAAGGAAGACTCACAAAATGACTATATAAATTCCCTGATCGTAAAACAACATGTGTAGAATAAGTGTAGCAACATCATAACAAAATATTGAAACTCAAACAAAGCTAATATAAACAACTACAATTATCAACAATAAATTCATCCAATAGGGCATCAAAGGGAGACCTCAATTTCCTCCACACATGATACCCTATCAACTAACATCTTGGCTCAAAGCCAATGTTAACCTAACTCAACATCACAACAAAAAAATAAAAGCCAACTCATTTAAAAGTTATCATCTTCATACAAGATCGAACACAATAAACAATAGCAAGGTCAATTGACAGTACATCCAAGAGAGACATGATGAGAAATCAAACAAGCAATAGCATTTCATCCATAATCTTAACTAAAGTTTGTGAATGAGTTCAACATTAAAATAAGCTATTTAATTGATCAAACTAAAATATTATAAATCAATATTTTAAGAAGACTCTATCATCTACAAAGCAATTATCCCAAAACCTTAGTATTAAAGTTTCACTATACAATACTGCTATAAGGGATTATACAAAGTAAAGCTCACAAGGTAATTTATAGTGCACCCTACTACTACATTTATCAATACTCTAATTATTTTGCAATGATCACTAACTCAATTCACTATATTAAGTTATACAACCAATAGATAAATATCCAACTATTAAAGAAATCGATATTGCTATCACACCTCTATCTTAAATGCTAATTTCCTTTATGAAATAAAACACAATTTAGAGAAATATTTAATTAACACAATTTTAATCTTCGTTATGCCACTAATTCCCTTATAATACCATTTACCTAAAACTATCAAATTAGATCTATTTTATTTGATTTTACAAACTACATGATATATAAAAGAATGAAATTAAATAAACTCTAATGCATCTCTACATCTCTCAATAAAAGAGAACACACAATAAAATCTTCCAATCCCATTAATAACACAATACTAGCGAACATTCGTAGCAATAATTAAATCTTATCAGTTAAAAAGATGACCCTATTTATCATTACTATAATACTCTTAAAGGGAACAACCAGACAAAGTAATAATAAATTTGGTACAGGATAAGCCCGTACCTAATGCTGTTGAGATGCTTTTTCATTTATTTTATTCTCACATTATTTCATTTAAGTCACAAAATTCATAAATTATATGAATCTTAAGTTATAATTTAAATTCATTTAATAAACAAATGTTAGGAGGAAATTTTATATATAACAAAATTATTCTTAAGAATAAGATCTAATAGATTTTTATATAAATATAAGTACTTTTTAAGAAGAAATACACGTATTTATTTTTTATTTTTTAAATTCCAAGTATGAATTTAAGTAACTCTAAATCTAAAAGTAATCCCTAACAACAATCTACTTTCTCTCTTATAATACAACTCAATTCACTTTTCTAAAAGTAGTCAATTAATCTCAAGGCTCTGTAATCTCTACCACCCTATATCTTTATATAAAACAATACTCAAATTTAACATCCCTAAAAGATCTCATACAAAAATTTACCACTTAACTTACTCTTAAATAAAGACCATAATTCATTTTTGGTAATCAAACTATCTACTAAATCGACCTTTTTCACTTATTCTTTCCTTAACTACATTACACCTACTTGCATACATATACATACTACTTATATAATGGGCCTAAGGAATCTTCCAACTAGTGGGAACTAAGTTTACATTTTCTCTGAATTACCAATTATCTTGAATTCTCTTTTCACATTTATCAACCTTCTAATTGCATAAATAAAAATCAATCATTCCCAATGACTTAAAAGAGCTTATCTACTTCATTCAAATAAATCCTTTAACCTTCCTAAGACAATTAAGATTAATTTCTTTCCTTGCCCTTTTAATTTTCCCATTTATTTGTCCATAAAATCCTATAATCATAAAGTAACAAAGACTTTTTATCGCCATACTATCTAAACACCTATACAACACTAATGTGAGCACATATATAGTTATTTTACAGTTCGTTGTTTCAACTAATCAGAATTCAGATTTAAGCTAATTTAAACACCTATCTATTGTATGAATAATAGGAAGAAACCTATTGTAATCAGCTTCCCTTGCTTCAGCCACCTATTATCAATAGAAGAAAACATAATACTTGAATCAAACCGATATTTCTATAACTATTTGGAGACAATATTTAAACATGGTTTATCCATACTGCCAAATAAGGGGAAAGAAGCATAAATCTATCGATATTTACCTATGGTTCAACGAAACCAATGAATAGAGAAGAGGAACGCATGTTTTGATACACCAACATATTGCAGAGTTAAAAAAAACAAACAAGGCAGCAAACCAGAAAGTATCAAATCGCTAACAGTATATAGTGAAATGGCCATAGAGCACCCTAAAAGCAGAATGATGAGACAAAGCAGCAAATGGATAGCAATTGCATCTGGTTGATACTTATGGTGAATACGTCTAAATTCCACGCTGCACCTAAGTTCATCTCGAAGATTGTTGTAAGAGAAATTCTTCTGAGGGATGTGAACCATTTCCTATCTAAAACAAGTGCGATGTACTTGAGGAGAACGTAGGTGATGCTAAATGAAACAATCTAAAAAGTAAGGAAATAGGCTTGCACTATAATAATTTGCGCCATGATAGATGTGGCAACCTAGATAGGCACATGAATGGTTCGACAGAATGCTTCAAAGAGATGAAATCTCATGGATTGAAACACAATGATTGCAGAATGAGCACAAAATGGATTTTCCAAGAAAGCTCTCAAAATATTTGAATCAATGAAGCACTCTGTAACACATCCTATCGCTGTAAGCTTTGCTTGTGTTCTAGGTGCGCGGAGGCAGGTTTAGAGGATGAGATTTGCACTTACTTCACATGTTTGTAACCCTCACTACTACATAGAGGGGGGGTTTAAGACAATTTTTGAGACAATTTTTAAATAAATTGTCTTAACTTGAGACAAAATTAAATTTGTGTATTGTCTTAAATATTGTCTTTAAGCGAGTGTCTCAAATTATTGTCTTAAAAAATTGTCTCTATAAAAACAATATGAAACAGAAGTATTTTTGTCTCTTTAGAGACAATTTCACTTTTGTCTCTTTAGAGACAATATCTTTAATCCCAACTATTGTCTCTCTAGAGACAATATGAAAAAATGTATTAAAAAAATAAGGTTTTCAACATTCAATGTTTCTAGATTCTCTCATCCTCCTATTTGTTGGAATTTTTATTTTTATTTTTCCAAACACAGTGGAAAAATTATGCCAAAAATTATCAATGATTTTGAAGCTGGGAGCAATGAACAGTTGTTGAATACTCAAAGCATAATGTTCATAAAAACTAAAGAAAATAATGTGCCATAATCCGAATTCAAAAAGTTAATGCCAATAAGTATTTTTTTATTTATAGTTTATAAAACTATTCATACAATCATGAGCAACATGTACATCATAACATGGCGCAAGAAAACGATTCCTTTGTAAGAAAGAGAAAATGTTTAACATTTTTCTACCAACTAGATGGACCATCCCATCTAGTAAATATTACCAACCATATCCCTAAAAGCCAGTGGAATATACCGAACTACCAGCATAACTCTTTCGAGCATGGCAAGGTAGTTTGACAATAAGTTGACTCAATTGTCTGGACTGGACAATTCTACTTTAGAGTGGGAACTTTCTTCTTCTTGCATGCCTGTGTTTGGTCCTCTCAAAGGTTGATAACCTTTCATTGTAACAATTGACTAAATCTTGTACTTTGTTATTGATGAACGATAGGATTTCCAAATCATCTTGAGCATAGCACAGTCTTTTGAGATTTTGATACGATTCTAGAGGGAGCTGAATTCTTCCTCTAAGATAACCAACAGGGTGAAAGCAAAATTTTCCTGCAAGCAAACAATATTATATTGAATAAATAAATCCATTTGCATCATTATATAAGAAAAACAGTCACTCCAATAACTTGCGAGAGGAATCATATATTGCATAAACTCTACATGTAACTAAATGGCTTTGTAAGCATTCATAGCTTGTTGGTGCTAGCAATCACTACCATAAGAAATTGATGAACACTTGCAAAGAAAAGAAACAATTGTTGAACTTAAAGGTTTATTGAAAGAAGCCATAATATTAAAAAATACTGTCAAAAAATGATCAAAGTAATATGATACATTTTTTAATATGAGTACATTGGAAGGTTTATTACAAGAAGCTATAACAGTTGGCATGAGTTTTCCACAATCTATGAAGTAGTGTATGATTGATTTTGGTTTTAACTATGTATGTTTTTCAATCAATATTTCAGATCACTCAATGATTTATCATAAAAAGTGAATTCTTAAAAGCCCTGTAAAGTTGTGAACAACATCAAGCCTAAAGGGAAAATTCACATTGATTATAGGGCTTCTCAATTACCACTAAGGTCTTTCTCAAATGCAATTTAATTGACATGTGGATAAGCAATCCTCTTGTGTCCCCTGTTCAATGTATTAGAAGGTAATTTCATCTGCAGAAACTAATTGCTAAGCCACAATATAATTGACATGTGGATAAGCAATCCTCTTGTGTCCCCTATTCAATGTATTAGAAGGTAATTTCATCTACAGAAACTAACTGCTAAGCCACATTCTTGCTAGTTGAGTCTGAAATGAATGTGTTGACAAAGATAAATAGTATTCATTTATCCAAGATCTTTCTAAGTTTGAGAATTCTCTCAATTTGGTTAACATTTGCTCTTAAAAAGAAGGGAGTCTGAGATGTTTGGGAAAATAAATTTTTGCATAGTTTTTTGGGAGTTGATGAGCTCTGTTAGGTGTGTTTGTTGGGGAGTTAAGGTTTGATTCAGAAATTTTCATGGTTTTGTGTGAGACATTTTTCAATTTTTATTTAAACAGGCAAATGCTCTTGTCTTTGTTTAGTAGCTGAGAGACACTTGGCTAGGGATGGCTTCTAATGCACAGTCATTGTTGGCCATAATGAAGCAGAATCAGTTCAAGAGAAAACAATGATGTTGGGTTGGGTAAGTATATATGTTTTTTTGTTAAGCCACAGCATGTTTAGTGTGAGAAGGGACTTTAAATTTTCTTTCCTAAACATATTATAAAATGATCACAAATAGCATCACTAAGACGGATTCTAAATTTGTACTATTGTCTTCTGGTGTTCTCCTTACTATATCAGCAATGTTCAAACTCTTATGTAACTCTATGTTGATATATTTTATGTAACACTTCAGGATTGATGCTAGTTATGGACTCTTAAAGAATATCCCAAAAAGGGGACATTACACTCAGTTTGATCATTAATGTCGCCAGCATATTCCACATTGACACAGATTGGAAAAATGACACTGATCTCATCAAGGTATACCCTAATAGCAAGATTCTTAATGAAAGTATTTCTCATTTTTGTAATACTAAAGAAGAAATAACAAAAGTTATAAAATATGTAAAGAATTTTAACATAAATTTTTTATTTATGTAGAGCATATTCTTCAATTTTCTAAGAAATATATTGTAAAATAGAAATAAGATTGATACTAATTCAGTTTAAAGTTAAAGTAATCAAAATCGAACCTGGTAGGTGGTAAAATCGGTTTCCATAGAATACTCAGCCCCTTTTCTAGATTGGTCTAGCATAAATAGTGAAAAACCAAT
>VDFB02148915.1:0-16122 GCA_007258455.2 Sequoia sempervirens | reverse complement strand
GAAAAGGGATGAATCAATAGTATCGACAATAAAACACATAAAACTCAAACCTTAGGACCCTAATCTCAACAAGGATTTCATTATGTGGAATAAGGTAGAATCAAGGGAAAATACATGGATCCACAGTATCAACCATCAAATACATAAAACTCAAACCCTAGGACCCTAATCCAACATTGAAGTACAAATGAACATAGAAATATGAAATGAGAAAACAATATTACCATCAATCCCTATGTCATGATTGACTCACCTTCATTTCTCTTCTCGATTTTGCTTTATATCGAATATAGTAGTTGTGGTTATCCCTAGCTATCTAGTTTTGAAATGAAAGGGATAGGTCTCTTTTATAGAAAACCAAATTTGAATGAAGGGTCAAGATCAAATGATAAAGATCAATGGATGAGATTGCTTGAGAAGCAATGAAATAGGGCTAGGGAAAAAATAGGGTTTAGTTAAGGATATAAATTAATTTAAATGTGAAGTCATAAGAATGGAACATATAAAAGGTTGGCACAGGTTGTTAGAGTAAATTAAATAGGGAAAAATTAGGGTTTAGTTAAGGATATAAATTAATTTAAATGTGAAGCCATAAGAATGGAACATATAAAAGGTTGGCACAGGTTGTTAGAGTAAATTAAATAATTTTAAAATTATTTAATTTAGGAGGAAAAGTGAATGATTAAATATTTAAAACAATTATTTAACTATAGAAAGGGAAAAGTTTGACTTTTAATTAAAATAACAATTTTTTTTTAATTTAAGGCTTTTGACCGGAGCTATGAACCGGATACAACCATTCAACAATTTCACCCCAACGGGGTTTGAACCTTGGTGGAAAGAACAACAATGCCACTTATAAACCATTACACCATGCCAATACTGGCAAATTAAAATAACAATTTAATTAAAAGTGGAGCTAAAGAAAAAATATTAAATAATTAAAAAATTCTTTAATTATAGTAGAAAAGTGAAAATGAATAATTAAATAAATATGGATTTATTTAATTATAGAGAGAAAGGAATATTAGTGATGCAATTAAATAGATATTAATTTATTTAATTAATAAAATGAAGAATAAAAGGAGAAAAAAATTGTGGGCGGATGGGTGGGCTCCTCCCCCCTCGCCCCACACACAGACAATGGATGTCTAAATGGCCGGGTGGTGGGGCGTGGGATGGACGCGTGGTATTTGGGTCGGGCGGTGATAACCACACCAACATACCAAATTTAGCAGTATGCGAATGGCATTGGTAGGTTTATTCGGCCGCCTCTTTGCTCGGTTAAATTGAAGGGGTCTAGTAGAATGATGGGCTCAAGTTTCACGAAGTCGGCCGAGGGACACGTAGTGCACGATCTACCTTACTCTATGCGCGGACGTGCCGTGTGATAAGCTCCATAAATTGCATTGATTATAGGTCTGCGGGGGAGGAATTTCATTTCATGCGAAGGACAGATTTGCAAAGCTCCTAATCTTTATCCGTATCCGATGACTGACGGTTCATTATTGAGTTTTCATGTTAAATTTAGGAAGCCCTCTCCTAAATTGCGGTTCGGCTCCTTGGTTTCTGCTTTTATGTTTTTGTTGCAGGGTGATCCGGGCGCATTTTCGGCAATGGCGAGGCTGGCGAAATCGAAGTTCACCATCATCATTTCGGTGGAAGGTCTTGATTCCTTCGGGGTCGATACTCTTGTTTCGCTTGTGGCAATGGAAAGGCAAATTGCCTTTCGGGAAGTAACGGACCAGCGTCTCAAATGAATATTGCTTGAAGATGATCCGGCGACGGTAGCTGCAGTGAAAATGGTCCTTGGAAAGGAACATTTAGAGCGTAAAGAATTTCCAAGGGATAATACTCAAATTTCTTCCAGGTTTCTTGCGGCGCTCATGGACATTGCCACCCCGAAACCCTTGGCCAAGGAATTGATGGTGCGACTGTTTCGGAAGGACTTGCTCGGGGGCATCGATACTTCTCTGAAGGCAGCCCTCTTGGGTAAGGGCATACCACGCCCGGCGGACCTGGCAACCATGTGGGATTCGGATGATGCTATCAAAATTTACCCCTTTCTTCTGGATCTTAAAGGCTCTGAATTGTCTCGGCATCGCACACTAGCGGAAATGGCAGTGGAGTTTCTGAAGAAAAGAGTGAAGCTAGTGCCAGCGGAGGGTATGGACTGGGTGGAAGGCTTTATATGCTTTGCAGAGGTAAATGGTTTCTGGGTTTAAGGGGGGAAGGGTAAGTGTTCGTCTGGTATGTCTGTTAATGTATTGATAGTCGTGGTTTCTTCGAACTGGAGCTTTGTTTTTTGCAAATTTGTAATCTTTGAGGAAGCAAGTCTCTATTTTTGCTCGGTGCTTCCATTATGGAAATGGGTCGAACTCTGTCCTGTTAATTTTTTGACTGTTTGAAGCTCATCGATGGAATTTCTTGCAATGCAGACGCATGTATATTTTTCTGAATATATAAAATCATCACCTTACGTATCAAAAAAAAAAAAAAAAGAAGAAAAAAATTAGTTAAATAATTAAAATTGTTTAATTAATAAAAGAATATGACTTGAGACAATAATTAAATAACTAAAAAGTATTCAATTATGCGGGGGAAGAAGTGGAAAATGGAAAATGATGCTAGCAAGCCTAAGACATTTTTTAAAGAAATTTAGTCCACGACATGCTTCAGTAGAGAGGGGACAGACCCATGCCCCTTCAAAAAAATTTCAAAAAATTTTAAAAACTTTGCAAAAACTAATTGGATAGGGATGAATGCAAGGATTGACAAAAATAAATGTTAGTAGGAGGAAAATGTTAGCATGGAGTTAGACGATTGAAGAGGGATTGCTATGTTTCTTTAGAGATGTTAGGTTTGCATGTTTATTATTATTTAGTATTAAAAATATGGCAAGTGGGCAAAAATCACCATGGTATAACATAGACCAAGGGGTGCAATGTTATCCCTTTTCAAAAAAAAATACACTTAACAATAAGGAATGCCATAACTCATACTAGAAGCAAAGTTGCCCCAGTTGCTTTGTTAAGACAAACCACAAACAAAATCAAAGAAAAAGTAGGTCATGAGACACCATCGCTCCTCTAAATCCTTCTTGGGACATCCTCAAGGTGGCTAGTAATATGACCAAATGATTAATGAAGAAAAATATAAGACAAAATGAACCAACAAAAGCAACAACCATTTATATTTTCTTTGCCAATGATTGTGTGTTGATATGATTGATGGGATTGATTGGTTGGTTGATTGACTAATTTATTGAGTGATTGTTTGATTGATAATGCCTGGTTTCAAAAAATAGAGCATGTTCTATAAGATGTTGAGTCCATTTTAGAACATGCAGCCACCCATATAAGGCAAATGATAAGGTTAATGAATGATAATGTCTAGTTTTAGGAAGGAAACATCCTGTATACAATAAACGATAAGGTCAAGTTTGGTTTCAAGAAACGAGGAAAATCATATAAGATGTTGATTATGGTTTTGATAATGCCACCTCCTATATAAGACCATTGATTGACTAGTAATTGTTGATTTGATGTTTGACTAATTAGGCAATTGACTAGTTTGGCTTGAACGCGAGTTGGACAGTTTATCTGATTGCTTCATGATTTTTCTGAGACTGAAATGAATGTTTGTGTTTGATTGATTTATGTTATGGATAGTAACTAACTTGAAAAAATGGCCTTGCCTACATAACATGCGTAGAGACATCATAGTTCGACCTTGACTTTCAAGCAAAAGATACTTTATTATGAATGATGATTGACTTTATTTGACATAACCTAAGGACTGACCTAGTGCCTCAAGGGCTCATCGATGATGGCCTTGCCTATGTGAAGTCGTTGAGGCAACATAGTTCTATTGTCATTGACTTGACATGACTTGACAGTGTTTTTGGGATTTTCAAGGTTATTTGGATGTTTTTGAATTGTTGGGAATATTTCAATATATTTTTGTTTTTGAGGATATTTTGATTTTCTTGGGTTTGTGACATGTTTTGGTTTTTTTGGATTTTTAAATCTTTATGATTTTTTTTTTTTTTTTGGATATTTTTGATTATTTAGATTTTTGACATAGTGATCTCCAATACCAAGTCTAGGATCAATTAAAGACATGAGTTAAGCACTTGCTCCCGGTCAACTATAAGACCAACTTATTGGGAATGGAATTGGATAAGCCTTATTGTGGATGGGTAGGGAAGGAAAAAGATTTGAAATGTCAACCATTCCAAGTGATGGAAAGGATAACAAATAATTATTATGAATGGTTAGAAAAACCATGCAGGTGAATTTATTATGAGCGAGGATGGAAAATGAGATAGAATGATAGTAGATGATAAGATAGAGGGTGACTACACATGGCACCTAATTGCAAGGTTTTCACCATGGTACTTATCCAAAGCACCACCAAATTGGTTTCCACTATTGGATGAATTATTTATTTACTATTTTGTTGACTTTTTGTCATCACACAAGATGCCTATTTGCTAGGTTTTCATCAAGGTGACAATTTTTTTGGATTTTTGATTTTTTTTATATTTTTGAGTTTTTGACAAAGGATCTCTGAACCTAGGTGTGGAGTTTGCACAAGTGCAAGCTATTGATAGGCTTTGACAATGGTTCACCTTCAAGAGTCAAAATATGATATGCACCAGACCCATATACTATTATTATGATGTACGGACCCAACCAATTAGGCTCAAATTTAAAAGGCTTCTCTCTTTTTGCGTGATTCTTAGGATTTTCCATTAAAACCAAGTCACCGATGTCAAGTGTCAGACCAAAACCTTCTTATTATAAATGCGACGAAGAAGATTTTGATAAGAATGTAGGTGAACCAATGTATTTTCTCTTTTCTCATCAAACAATTCTAACTCATTCAATCTAGATATGCGATATTCCTTGTCATCAATAAGCCCTTTCATGGATACCCTCAGGGAAGGAAAGTCAACCACTTGGATTTTGGGAACCCGTCGAAAGATGATGTCATCAATGTATTGCATAAAAGTGTCAATCATTCGTTTGTAAGGAGTGAGATTCTCGTCCTTCATGTCATAGTCATCACTGACCTACTAGACAACCAACTAGGGTTGTCCTTACTGGTCCCACTCTATTGATTGCAGGTATACAAGAGAAATGCCATCATCAATGTTGTTGAGATTTAGTGAAGAGGAGGATAAGGTGAAAGTGGAAGTATTATTGGTATGACAAAGGGAATTGATCCAAGCCTAGACTTCAGTTGTGTGATTGGATAAGTCAATTTTGTGAAAGGTATTAGCTAGATTGTAGTAATTGGATGTGCCTGTAAGAGTCCCACTCCCATTCATTGGAGTCAATCTCAGCATTGTAATCCTTAGATCCCTCGATATCTTTTGAAGCACTAACCTCCCCACTTGAAAGCACCTTGGTACTAGGAGCATTCACTTTTAATGGTTCATACCATAGCCTTATGTTCTTTGGCTGCTTGGGAGGTATCAAATGTATTGTCTTTCCACTCTTGTGTAAACCGAGTTCATTGTTTCCATCATAACCTTTATGTTTAGGGATCTCAAAGCCCTTACCATAATGCTCGATTGGGATCTATTCAGGTTCAACATATTCTTCTTCCTTGTATAACTAGGAGGTGATTTCCTCTTCATTAATAGCCTCTTTACTCAACTCTTCCCATTTTGTGAAGGTTGTGGTGGGAGATGCTCGAATAATGACCTTGGGTTCCTTTTGATATCAAACACCTTACCATAGGATTTTAGAGATGCAAGTAGTTTGTTGATGCAATAGGATGTCTTCATATGATATTCCCCACACCCTTTGTCTTGGACCTAGATCTTGGGATCAGGCGATGGAATGGTGAAATTTGATGCATTGGTTAAAGTGGAGGGATCGACATAATGGGATGAAGTGGATTATGTACTTTCTTGTTTGATTGGAACTGTTGTTCGGGTATCCCTCTTAGGTTGCTACAATATTGAAAAGGATTAGGATCACCAACTATTACGATCTTAGTTTCATTGTGAGGAAATTTGAGGCATAGGGAAGATCCAAGTCCAATACTTAGAATGTGGTATCCAATATATTGGCCCCAACTCTTACAGGTAGTGATATAGAACCCTTGGAAGAGCCTTCTGCATCATCATAAGCCTTTTTGATATTAATCTTTGATGACCCCATGCAAGCTTCAGATAAACCTAATGTCGTAACCATTTTTAGAGTGAAAATATTCAATCCCACTCCACAATCTACCAGGACTCATCTAGTTTTATTTTTATTGATATCGACTCCTAGGTGTAAAGGATTTTTATGGTTGGAATCTTGTGAGAAAAAATCTCGATCAGAAAAGGTGACGTGGTGGGTATTGGCTAAGTATCCCACCATTGCTTAGAATTGATTGACATCAAGGTCTCTGGGCATAGAAATGTCTTGCAAGGCTTTATCTAGGATTTATTTATTCTAAAGACATGCAAATTAACTCAAGGATAGATATATTGGTAGGTGACTTCCCCAAACGGTCTTAAAGATAATAGTGGGCCCTTGGTTTCAATTTAGGAGCACCTTGCAAGCACACCTTGGTTCATAATATTGTGAAGTCCTACACATTCTAGGGGTTTCTTGATTGTGATGGTATTCACATTTTCATCCAAGGTTGGGATATTGTTTATGATATATTTGTGGTAAACATGGGTATAAATGGTTTGGTCATTAGTCTTTATACCCAAACTAGAGGCATTCCCCATCCCACCATCATGCAAAGTATCTTTAAAGATGGTATGATCACTATTTGAAGTTTCTTCATGGTTCTCTACCTCTATGACACCATTTTTTATAAGGTATTGGATTATGTTTTCGAGTTGTCGACATGACGAAGTCCTATGTCCTTTGATGCGGTGATAGTCACAAAAGCATTGTCATCCCACCAAGATGGTTTGAAAGGCCTTGGATGCTAATGTTTCACCTTTGGAATTCATATGACATTAGAATGTAAAATTTGTCTCAAGATGGATTCGACGGGTTCCCCTAAGGGAGTGTATTTGCGTCTTCATTGAATGTTTATCTGAGTTCCACATTCTTGGTTATCTATTGTGTTTTTTGTTTTCTTAGGAACATGTGGTGGGTTATTTGATGCATTAGGTCCTTTGAGAGTAAGTGTAGGACCATTTTTGTGTGTTTCCTTTCTATGTACAACTCCATCATTTGTGAAATTCTTAATGCAAATGCGATGCAACAATGGACTTGCAATTGGTATTTCAATTCTATGACCAAGTTTTCCATCAACATGAAAACTTTTTGTTTCTCGGGTATCTCACAAGGACACCTACTAGCCAAGCTTCTCCATCTTTGGAAGAATGATATGAAAGTTTCACCTTCATCTTGTTTGGTTTGACATAATGTGGTTATGGAAATATCATTTTCAATGTTGTAGGCAAAATGTGTCACAAATTTGTTGGCTAACTCATCCCATGTTCATATCCCTTTTGGTAAATGGGGAAACCATTCGAGTGCTTGTCCCACGAGAGTTCTTGAGAACAATCTCATTGGGTATGTATGTTCAAATGCAATATCTATGAAAGTGGTGTGAAACTCCCTCGTGTGTTCAATTCGACTTCCCTTTCCTCTATATTTAGTGAAATTCATAATAACATAGTTGTGAGGAAAGGCACGATCCATATATATGCTCATGTAAAAATGATATGGACATATCTCTTGTGTGGACTAGGTTTTCTTCATTGATATTTGCATATTGTCAACTTGTCTTTGTAGTGCTAGCATTTGATTTGTTAAGACATCAACTTGAGTGAATGAAGTGTCCATTGCACTAGAAACTGCATTATGATATGGGTGACCTATGCTTGAGTTAACATTTTGCAATCCAATATTTGGGGTGAATGAATTGAGGTTGGTCCCAAATGCATGTGATGGGTTTTGGTTTTGAATGTTATGAGTGAAAGATGGTATTTGATTTTTGATAGTGGGGGTGAAAGTTGGAATTTGATTAAATGTGGCATATTCATATTGGATTGAGTTTGAGTTTGCAATGGATTTGAACTAGTTTGAGCATGCAAATTTTGTTTGCCATATTATTGAAAAGGCTTCATAATGATGACTAAGGCAATAGTTTTGGGACATTTTGTGTCTAATATGGGAATCCAAGTAGAATCCAACCAAATCACCCAAACTATCATATGAGTGCCATTCAAGTTTAGAATAAATGTTTCTAGCATTTCCAGTTCTCATTCAACCCCCTACAAGTTTCCAGGTGCATGCCTACAATTTCACAGCTATTTGTTATGATTTATGTACATTTCTAGGTCATTTATTCAAGTTTCATCCATCACTAGGTTTGAACATTATATCTTGAATTTCATTAGTCGTTCCAAGCCCTAGTTTGGTTGTGAACCCCTCTTGTAGTCATAAATCAGACCCTAGGATCCCTATTGCAAGATCTCTCTCTCTCCTATTCCTATCATTGGATTGAGATCTCTAGGGTTTCCTTGAATGTGGAGTATAGAAAGTTTGTTGTCCTAGGTAAACCCTAGTGATGACAATTTTCTATCATACACTCCCAATAACCATCTCTCATTGCAATACATACTAATGTAATAATGGCGACCAAAAATATGCGCTACCAAACGAAATCCACATCAGAAAAGATACACAAATATACAACATCTCAAAAGAGAAATACATAATCAATGCTCCAATCTCAAATAATTGAAAAATAGATTCAACCCCACATTAGTATCATGAAAAATAAAGATAATTAGGTATAACATGTGGATTCCCAAGACTCAAACACTAGAATCAATGCTAGATTTGATTTTCCAAAAAAATCCACATAGGAGTAGCCATAGATCAATATGAATCCTCCAAGCAACCATGCAAATTTGTAACTGTATTCATTAGGATGTGTCCCCTTTTGTTACAATAGAAGCATTTGTAATTACTCTTTCCTATTCAAGCATTATTTTTATTTTTGACAAATAAAGAAGATTTTAAAAGTTGAGTGAGTTTTAGAGACTCTTTTCTCTTCATCAATTAAATACGACATCACATTCTCTAAGCTTGGACTTGGATTCAATTTGTTTAAAGCAAACACAATATTGTCAAAACTTGAAGGCATACTATTTAATAAAATAGTCTTGGCATCATCATCATCAATTGTACATTCTATTCTAGCATGTTGATTAAGAAGAGAACACAACGTACTAATATGTTGAACAATACTATTATCCTCATTCATTTTCAAACCAAAATGTTTTTGCTTCATTCCCATTTTAGCACTTAAAGTCTTTGAACCAAATAAGGAATTAAGACTTTCCCATATTTGGTTTCAAATCAATATTATGTAAATATGCATCAGATAATCCAAGTCCAATCACTGCTGTAGCTTTATGATCTTTTGCTGTCCATTTTGATTGTTCATCTACATCTTGTGGTTTTCTAATAGTTCCATTAACAATCTCTGAGAGATCTTTCTCTATTAAAACCAATTGCACTTTGGCTTGCCATGTATGAAAATCGTGACTTTCAAACTTTGAAATAAAATATGATTTCTCCACTTTAAATAAAATCAATCTCATCATTTATCACTCCCTTTTATAGAAAAAGAGAGAGATCATAAATATTCAGAATGAACTGCAAATTTTTTGCTTTTAAAAAGACTCGTAAAATATCACCTCCTTACAGGCTGTCAGTTCACACATTGAAATAATGCTTACCAAAGATCGAAAAATAGATTTTGATTTCTTCCTTGTTCACTCATATGCCCTTTGTGCAGCAACCTTTATTCATGCCTTCAAATAGCTCTATGCATCACAATGCCCAATCCGGAGAAGCTATTGTAAAGGCAAGAGAAGCAGCACTTCAAATGACTTTTGTGCTAAAAAACCAGTTCAAACACCACCTGTACAGCAAGTCTCCATATGCTCTTTAATCATAGACTCACATGAATCATTAATGCTCTGATACCAATGTAGAGCAACAAAATTACAAAGAACAATATTAAAGAAATATATTGCAAATAATAACAAAGTTGATGAGAAATTTCATTATATTCATCTGGAAAAATACATCCGATACATTGAATTTTTTTAAAGCCATTGTTTCCCGTGAATAACCATTTCAAAATCCCATACATCAATAACTTCGCAGGAACTAACTATTAATTTATTTATTACAAAAAACTAACCTAATAACTAACTTATTTATTAAATGTAAACTTTAATTTCCTCACTGATCCTTCCTAATCATTAGCTTCTTTTATCCGCTACGTTCGATCTATCTGATGTTCCTTGACAGCGGCTTTGAGCTCATTACCCATGCTATTCATAAAGGGAGATATAGTTGCATGCTGTGGTACAGTGCTGGAAGGAGGAACATGGTACAAAACACGCCTCATTTTCCTTGTCCCAACTGGCACATTGACTAGGTAACCATGATAAAATTTTCCATCAATTTAGCCAGTAACAACACTTCCAATAAACAAACCTCCTCATACTGCTGAAGCAGATAAGAAAAATACTTTCGTAAAGCAAATGAGGCACTCGTAATTGTTTTAGGGAAGTTGAGCACCAAAGAGATCTCTTTCCATTTCCTATTTTTAATGACCTGTGTCATGTGATAGAGCAAGTCTAAACTATAAGTTTTAAACTCTGATCAAAATGCAATTGCCAAATTACCAAGTAATAGCTCTGTCCGGGTTTGAGAGAATACAACGTCTAAAGAGTTCACTACATTGCTGTTGCACTATCATAAAATCAAGAAATATAAACATTTCGAATTTCTTTCTCCTTATAGCTAAATTGAATTTTCAAAAATAAAATTAAGGGTTTAACTTAATTGCAGACATGTCAACACAATATTCATTTTTGAAAATGTGGATGGCATCAGGGAAATTCATTGTCGGAAAATTCACCCCGACAATTCACGACAGGAAATTTTTCACGCAACAAAAAATTAATATTTCTAAAACTTTGAATGTTTTTTAGGTGGCGGTGAGTGGTTGAATTTGATATGGCGGTGAATTTTCCTACGATGAATTGTCCTAAGGCCAATATGGACACACCACGCACAATTATATCTTCTAAAGTTCATATCATGTGTTTCTGTGAATATTAAACATGAAAGCTTAACTATATGAGAAACAAATGAGTATGCATAAACCTTTGGTTGTGTTAGAGAAAACCGGCAGATGCATGGCATAATCAATGTTAAAAATGTCAGATATTGCGCTATCTAGGACCGCAGTACTTTCTGCAGTGTCAATTGAACCATAAATTTGATGATTCGATGATGTTAAAATTGAGCGAACAGTATAATAGGAAGCTAAGAAGAAAAGTCAATCTTAATAAAACCAGGATTTAAAATTAAACATGTTTACCTAAAAACTTATTAATCAGATAAGGAGATTTTAACCCTATCTTACCATTTCTACCCCACCATGAGCTGTCACTTCTTTATATAGAAGATGGAGATCCAAATCCTGGCCTCCTACTATCGGGATACTGCACATTGAAAACTTCAGTACCTTAAATGAGATTCACCTTGCCAGGTTCAGTTAAATTTGCTTCGATACAAGTTAACCACACAAATGTGTTCAAGATTAAGAACGAAACAATTTAACGACATCCTAACTATCAAAAGGCTGCATATAACAGATACGGAAATAGTGATCACAAGCATAATTGAACGTATTAATTACTAGCAATTCAAAAATAAAAAACATATATCGATGTTTGCTAACAAAAACAAGTATATCCTAGACAAGAATAGAAAAAGCATACGCCTTTCCATACAAAAGCATAGTATAGAAGACCAATATACCAAATGAAGTGACATGGAATTCACCCTGTACAATGTTTGACCACAGAACGTGGTAAAGTATTAGAAAAACTATAGTTACAGGTTACCATGGTCATCCACTGATAGCAGGCTTTTCCATAACATTGTCAAATATCAGCCATTGTAATGCACAATAATCAAAATTCATCCACATCTTGAAAGATGTCAATAGTGTTGGCAGTTTCTTGGCCGCCTGTAATGGCCATGGCTCTCCAGAAGTTCTTTGCTTCCCACATAATTTGAAGGGTTTCACAAATTTCCAGCACTAAAATTTGAATGGTGCTTCTGCCAATGTCCATCGAGCATTCTGGATGCACAATCATGGTATAAACATTTATGGAGGTTCCAGATTGGATGCAAATTCTAGGGCTCATGACAGAGATGTCCTTGGCTAGAACCAAAGAGCATCATGGTGTCAATGAAAGAAATAAACAAGAACTAGTATTCTCCAACGGCTGCTTTGTCCCAAACATAAACCACTGAAATGCCTCGTATGAAATAAAAACTGGAGTAGAAACTCAAGAGAAAATCAACACATGGATGAAAGATAATATTAGACATATGAAAAGAGGATAAGGATACGAAGGCATTGATGAAGATGGAACGTGAAAAGAAAAGATGATGGAACTGCAAGTTTATCACATATCCTGATCCTTAGACACATTAGAACAACTTTGAAGAAGTTAATATTGCTTAGATTTGATGAAGATGGCAAAGGAGCACAAAGGTTGATGGAAGTTCAAGTGTATTAATTAGCTTATTCCTTAGTATCTTTTTTCTGCAGTCCCATATGCAGGTGTTGAGTCTTGAGTCCTAGAAAACATTTTAGATCTATTTGAATCTTGTGTTACTTAAGTATCTATTTTTTATTGTGTATGCATAATAATTGTGCATCTTATGTGAACTAGCCTAGTGAGGCAATTGATAATTTCATGTAGTGTTGTATATATTGAACTTCTAACTGGTATTACTGCTTTGAAACCTGTTGCAACTAGTAGATAAGTGACTTCCATAAACCATTTGTGTATGTTAGCTGAATAGCATTCTCTTCAAAAAAGAGAAAAAAATAATCTTGCACCTTCAAAAACATACTTGGAAGGGGTAAGGGAGGAGGTGCACCTCGAGAATGTACAGCTTAGGGAAGCTAAATGGCTTGTACAGGAAGCAGGTTATTGTAGAAGGAGGTCTGTATATGTACATTGCCAGAGAATGGGCACATGACTGGTTATGTTCTAACATAATAATAAGCAAACCCATGGCAAAAAATTGAAATAATGCAAAACACAATTTACATAATTTACTCTGCTGATGGAGTATATGCATATGGCAGCTTAAGCTTTTCCATAGTATAGTAAGTATATCCTCGCATGGCAAGTAATTGTTACAATGCAATACGGAGTACTGCCTGATCACCGAGTATTCGTTCGAATCGCGATGCATGTGTACTAATTCTCCATGGCTTGCAAGTGGTGGAGGATAAGTATGCTGGGAAATGGGAGACTCGTGATTTAGGTGGGGCTGTTGGTAACCTAGAGACAATGTTGGAGGTAATATTTTAAGACAGACTTGAAGGTGTCTTGGCAGGTACTGTCAAATCACCGAGTATTCATTGTGCATATATAAAACTGTTTATAGACATACAAATATATAGTAATACAGAGGGAATAAAAGGATAATATAATGTGTAAATGATTAGAGAGGATACTGTGATATTGCATAAATGGGATATAAAGAAAGAAGCATTAAACTGAAATTCAAAATACTTACGACAATTTGGTGCCGAGTGCGGCATGAAATTCCCTGATTGTCGTGAAAAACAAATCTTTGTTGCCCAAAACTTCTCTATGGCTTGCAAGTTGGGGAGGATAACTGTGAATCTTCTTAAACTCCATCATGCCACAAGTTTATAAGGATATCAAACTACTTAAAAAAAAAATACGTAGGGTAGCCAACACTACTACTTCCACCATGCATACGATGCATTGAAAGGAGATCAACAATTCATTAAAAAATGCTAGAAACTGGCACCCTCAAACCGAAAACCCACATCAAAACTTCTCGATAGATACTCACAGAAAATACAAATTTCCCAAACCAGTCCTACAATGATTCTCAGAACTAGAACTGCAACATTCTGCTAGAGAAACCCAAAAAAATCCCAAATGGGCATTTCCAATAAACAACCCTTAAAAATGTCGTATTAAGCATCTGGATGGTGCCAAAAACACCATGATTGAATCACCTTCATTGCTCTTCTCGATTTTGCTTTATATCGAAGATAGTACTTGTGGTTGTCCCTAGCTATCTAGTTTTGAAATGAAAGCCATAGGTCTCTTTTATAGAAAACCAAATTTGAATGAAGGGTCAAGATCAAATGATAAAGATCAATGAATGAGATTGCTTGAGAAGCAATGAAATAGAGCTAGGGAAAAAATAGGGTTTAGTTAAGGATATAAATTAATTGAAAGGTGAAGCGATAAGAATGGAACAAATAAAGTTTGGTGCAGGTTGTTAGAGTAAATGAAATAATTTTAAAATTATTTAATTTAGGAGGAAAAGTGAATAATTAAATATTTAAAAAAATTATTTAATTATAGAAAGGGAAAAGGTTGACTTTTACTTAAAATAACAATTTAATTAAAAGTGGAGCTAAAGAAAAAATCTTAAATAATTAAAATCATTCTTTAATTATAGTAGAAAAGTGAAAATGAATAATTAAATAAATATAATTTCAATAATAGCTATACATATATAGGCTCAAATTTACTAGGCTAATAAACTAATAAACTAGGAGGTGATGTCCTCTTTAAGGTGCTCGTGTCCAGTTTGGCCAAAAATTGTAAACCACTATTATGGGATCACCCCAAATGGTCTTAAAGATAATATTGGGCCCTTGGTTTCAATTTAGGAGCACCTTGCAAGCACACCTTGGTTCGTAATATTGTGATGTCCTGGACATTCTAGGGGTTTCTTGATTGTGATAAGTGGAAGGTGAATAATGTAGCTTAAGGACAATGGAAAATGCACTACTAGATCAAGGCTAGCAACGTCTTGTCCCCACTGGGTGCAAGGAAAGAATGAGCTAAGGTAAGTGATGGGAAAGGTCATAAAATAATGACAATGGAATGTTCTACAACTATGACATGACAAGGAGTTGGAGAGTGTTTTATGGAATTATTGGATAGCAATTATCACCATGAAAATGATACTTTCTCAATATTTCTTTCAATTGATGACACTCATCACTTCTATGTCCAAGAACCGGATGATATGCGCAATGTGGAACATTGGAATCTTTATGATATATCACCAACCTATTCATAGGTGGTAATAATATGAGTCCTTTGTTTAACATTATTTGCAATTTCATTCACATTCAGGTGGTGGATGGAGAGGAAACTTGACTTTTTGTAACTTGTAAGACCTCATGTGTTTGCTACATTCACCCTTTTCTCGAATGGAAGGAGGAGGACCCAAACTGATCCAAAAGTAGAAATATGATGTTCAAAAGTCAAGTTCACCAAAATAAACCCTATGTTTTTGGAATAGGAGGCTCTCTTACACTTCTAGGGTTTTGCACCTAAAAGGAGAGAGGTATCCCAAAAATATTTATGGTTCACTCAAGACTAATTCAAATATGATTGAAAGATGTCTAAATAAAATGTCCTAGATGCAAATAACTAATAAAAGAGATGGATTATTAATGCTAAACTATGAAGATGCACTTTGTTTGAAAACACATTATGATATGCAAAATGAACTAAAAATGTAAAAAAAATGTAACATAAATTAATGAGACTGAAGAGGTGCACCTAGGAACTGGAATGTGATGGAGAGGAGCTCTGGAATCCTATAGAATTCAATATTGAATCCAACTAGGACACTTATGCCAAGGTACGTGACTTAGTCCTATTTTGAGGAAATTCTACCGAAATAGGTTTTAGCCAAAAGGGTACCGAGAACTGCATCAACCACTTTTCAAGCCTAGAAGTGGGACTAATTTACCACTGATGATGAATTAGTCCACCTTTATATTTTGTGGAATTCAAATATGTAATATGTAAGTCTTGGTCTATGCTTTAGCTCTTAACAGGTTTCTAGATATGAATCTGTAGAATCTGACCTGTAGGTGTTCTCGAAGCTTCTTTTAGGGTTTTGTTGACTTTTAATGACTTTGATGAATTTTTGAGAACTTTTCACACCTTTCTCTTTGAAAAATATGCACACAAGGCTTGCAAAACACATGCAAAGATGGGAAAAAGTGTTAAGGGTTAGTGAA
>VDFB02148913.1:0-12930 GCA_007258455.2 Sequoia sempervirens | reverse complement strand
TTAATATTATTCTCATCAACTATCTCTTCACCAATCACTTAATGTACAAAACCTATCAAACCCATTATTCTCAAAATCTTACACCATGCAGACACATTGCAAACGAGATCGACTTGCTTTCAAAGCCACCTTAAAAGGCTCACATTAAAAGGTAATTTTGTAATATAACCGCTTATGCTGCCCACCTACTAAGTGGTGTCCATTGCTTTCCGCATAAATTTTGTAGAGAGCATAAAGATCACTAGAACCATGTAAGATGGACAACTCTCCAACCAAGGACGATTCTAGGATATCAAAAACAAGATCTACAATGCATAGCTAGAATGTTTTCTAAAGTTGACATGCATTTGCATTGCACGCATTGAATCCAAACAACTTCCCAAACAAGAAAGCTCCCGATCTTATTTAATTACAAGTTTGTCAAACTACAATCAATAAATCTATAATATATAAATTTTATAAATTAATTTTATTGATAATATCATAAATAGTAATATTAATTAACTTATTACATATAATAATATCATAGATATTTATAATATTATTCTCAAAATTTAATACTTCTAATCACCCATCTCTTCACCAATTGTGTAATGTACACAAACTATCAAACCTATTATTCTCAAAATCTTGCGCCATGCAGACACATGGCATAAAGGACCAAGATGCTTTCAAAGAGACCTTAAAAGGCTTGCATTAAAAAGTATTTTTGCAAATGTTGCAATGTTTCCTACTACTAAGTGGCCCCCACCACTTTCTACCCTTTCACATTTTTTTTTTTGAAGAGCATAAACATCCACAAAACCGTGAAAGATGAACTCACCATGCAAGGATGATTTTGTAATATCAAAAACAAGCTAGAATGCATAACTATAATGCTTTCTAAAGTTGACACATGTCTACATTGCACACACTCAAACCAAACAACGTCCCAAACAAGAAAAGCTCCCTATCTACCACCACATCGACAAGGACAAAGCTACCTCAACCTTAAAAACCTCGCATCTTTTTAATCCAAACTAAAGAATAATGCCTAACACTCAAAAATTCTAACATCCCATTGGTCGAAGGAACACCTACAAACTCCCTTTTTAACCACTTTACATTAATGCCTCATAATTATTATACATCCTTAAATAGTACTATAAAATGTACTAAACAACCCTCATCCAGTACAAAAAAATTAAAGATTTGAATAGATTATTACTAGAAAACTACTCGATACTATATAGTACAACCAAAAAAGTCTTTTTTAACTATTGAAAGTACTTGTCTCTCTCAAACTATGTGAAAGTTGCAAAAATGACTCAAACTTTCACAACTAATAAGATCCTCGATAGATGCAACCCCTCGAAACATAACAAAATCCTCAAATTTCACTCCAACAAAATAATTCAGGGACATCATTGCTAATCATCCCCATAAACGATTTGAAAAATGATAGTTCCTACATATGACAAGTACTAAAAATAAATAAATATGATCACAAGCCAAAAAAAAAAATCAAAACCATTTGAAAAGATCCTAAAATATAAGAGGTAGAAGTTATCCTTAATGGAAGGCTGTATGATTTGATAAAACTCCACTAAAAGCTTGACCTTGAGCTTTTGTTAAAAGCCATAGGAAAGAGAGCACATTCGATCTCTTCCAAGACAAAATCCGGTCCAAAAATCTACTATAACCTGGGGAATAATAGTTTCTGCTTTGGCAGTGACCGATCAATACTATTTTGTCGAGCTGCTAATCTTTTGCTAGGAAGAATTGGAAACCCTGTTATTATTGAAACAGTGTACTTGTTCTCCGCCTAATTTGGATAAGGATTTTGTATAACTTGTTACAATTATCATGACATGTGTTTTCGATTCCATGATTTTTTCTCTTGAATCCCCTTTGCATTTCAGGACAAGCAAACATGCAGGGACATTATTACTCCCCAAAAACATTTTTTTGCCCCTCAGATTTTCATTAACATGGCCATATGCATGCGTTATTTCCTCTAAACATTCATCATTCTCTACCGCAATATCATCGAGTCATGCTACAACCCCAATCCAATCCTACCCACAACAAGAAGAAAAAAGCAGACAGCTCTTCAACGATGACATTACAGAATTTCTACTCAAGGAATGTGGGGTTTTTGACTCTGATCTGCCAACTATCAACAGGAAGATCAGGGGACGCCTGTCACAACGCAAATCCCTTCACAATGCCCAACAGGTACTGCAACTCTTCAGAGACTCGGGATTCACTCCACAGCAGGTAAAGACTGTCATAAGAAACAACCCAATTCTCTTTACATTGAAAGTGGATGGCCTGAGGTCCAAAATTGATCGTCTCACCACATTAGGCCTTACTAGAAAAGACCTAGCAATGGCCATAACCCGAAGGCCTAGAATTCTTGGCTCCAGTTTGGAGAAAAACCTTAATCCTAAAATTCGATTACTTGCAAACCTGTTTGGCTCAGAAGACCATCTGATCCAAGCTATCAAGAGGGCTCCAGATATTCTGTTAGGCCCTAGCAATGTGACTGGTAATGCGGCAAAGAAGTTGAAGCAGATGAAAAACGTTGGTCTCCTGGAAGATGAAATCAAAGATATGTTTAAGAAGTATCCGCGACTACTATGTGTAACAACAGAAACTCTTGACAAGAAGTTAAAGCATGTGGCAAATTTCGGTCTCTCTGATGAGGAGATCAAGCAAGTGCTTAAGAAGTTTCCTGCGATACTGGGTTTGTCTGTGGATAAGATGCAGAAGAACATGGATTTCTTGACTCATACTGCTGGGTTTAAACCAAACATTGTTTGCACTAATCCTATTTTGCTTTCGTTCAGCGTAGAGAATTGGTTAAAGCCTCGTTTTATGTTTTATAAGTATTTAACTGTAAAGCAATCTTCCAAGAGTCTTACTATTAGTCTGTGTACTATGCTCAGACTATGCGATGAAGAATTTTCCTGCAGGTTCCTAAATAATCTTCGGACACAAGAGTTATATGAAAGTTACATGAGCAAATCATCTGATTCTGCACTTCCGGAATAACGATTTGGAGACAATACCCATTCCTATCATATCGGGTAATATTTTCAGAGAACTATAACAACCGTTGTTATGGAGGATCTTTAGCATAACATGCTTCTCTGTAATTTCCAAATCTCTTCCAAAACCTGTTTTCTAAATTTGTTAGGCATTTGTAGTTTTCTTTCATTTTACCGTGAGTATAAACACAGCAGCAGAGATATTTTTAATTTAATGAATAATGAATGAGTTAAGTGCTATAAAATAATTCTTTGAATTTGGTAGAAATCACCAAATATTGCTTGAAGATTAAAAATATTCATGATTTTGTTGTCCTTTTTATTATTATGTCCATGTTCAGAAGGAAATGCTCAAGTTCTGGGTACAATCTTATGTACTTGAATGGTTAATTTTTCTTTTTTGAGCATTACTTCCTTACTAGGAGGAAGTAGTGTGGTTTATAAAAGTAAACAAGTCAGTCATATTAACTTAGAATCTCTTGAACAAAGAGAGGGCATCAAATTCCTGTTCTTCATGTGCATCATGCTAGCATGATAATCATCAATTAAGTTTGAGGATAAGTCTGGATATTCTATTTACAATAGATTTATACCTGTATTAATTGTAACAAAAAGGTTTTCATTCTCTAATTGTAGGAAAATAATCCATAAATGCAAGGAGAAATTTCTTATATATTTGTAATCGCAAGACATAGTACCTTTCGTGGTCTTCGCCATTCATCTGCTGCCATAAACCCCATCTCACATCATGTTAAGATTCCCCTTACTTTGTTCTTACGCATGCAATCAGCTCAAGTAGTTGTAGGGAAACAACCCATGTTTAGTTGTGTCAGGCATTAGTGGGGATTGAACAATGTCATATATGTGCAAATAAATGACTGTGGATCAATTATTCCTTAAAGGAGCAAAATCTATCCATGAGAATCCCCACATGCTTGGCCTTGCATTGTGGGGCATGCTCAGAAATTCTCTAAAGTTCAAATGCATGAATCTGTAAACAACAACATGAATTTTACTAGAGAGGGCCATTTTTCTTAAACATTAACCACTGCTTGACTTATTGGATATAGGGCAGTGCACACACTTTGTCATCTCACTTGTAAGTTCTAGAAATATCATGTGGCATCATTCTGGGGGCTTTTTGAGAGAGACAATCCAATTTATGTTGCAGTTATAAAAGATCATTGTGAAGGGAATCTTGCTATTTGACAATGGCTTGTCCCACATGTTGGGATTGCTCCTTGTGGAGATGATTGCAACAAATATTGAGAGGTAACCAGATGGGAAATACAAGATCAATGGTGGCATGAATGTATTGACACTATTGGTTGTGAGTTAGTAGTGTACCTAAGAGCATCAATGGCTGATCTGCTTCTTGAATATATCGCATAGTTTAGACATGATCACATCTAGATGAAGCGAGATTGTAATTTCACAATGCATGAGTAGCTATTCCAACTCCATTTATATGTTTCCAAGATGTTGTAGGTAGAAACACACCCTCTACTGTCGAAGTTTAATAAATATATCATAGCAGAATGGCAAATTGCCATTTGATGATGGCTTGGTGATAATCTAGCAGGCAATGCATGATTGCCAGGAAATCAGGTGTTTGGACATTATGGGTTGCAACTTAGAATTGCACCCAAGAGCATCAACGTGTGATCTGCTCCTTGAAGATTGGTTGTATAATGGATGATTCTATCTAGCTAAGGTTAGATTGTATGTTCATATGCACATTCAGATAATCAACATGCTTGTTGTCATACTCTCAAGGCTTAATCATCTAAAGTGGTTAGAATTCCTACAACTTTGAAAATTCAATCAAGTTCAAATATATAAAAATGAGTAAGTTACAGGAAAACAACAAGGCAGCATTGAAGTAATCCTGATCTGAATCCTTGTACAGTATTTAAGTTAGATTAAATGAAAATAGTTCAAAACAACAATAATTGTGGAAATTAGCTTCCACCATATCATCATCTTCAAATGTCCTAAATTATAAGAACTACACATTGCTTAAATGAGTAAAAACAATCAGTCTGATGTCCAGCAGAGGATTCAAAATCAGCAAATCCATGTCTTCTTGGTAGGATGTGCTGTGGACTTCCTTCCTTATCTTCTTCATCTATGATGTTGTCAACTAGAACCAACCCTTATGTGGCTGTGAGGTGGACTACTTGAACCTATTTATTGGCTTGGAAGTGTGAATTTGGTCACCATATCAACCATTTTGTTCTTTTCCTGCTTTCTATGGAGAGCACTAATTTGAGCTTGGTTGAGAGTCTTGAGGGTACTCAAAATGCCATTCCATTTTTTTCTACAGATACCAGTGAGTAGGCATTGGTTGGATATGATTGTGATTTGATTATTTGAGCAGTCACTTTGATCATCATTCATGAGTTGCCTTATATTGGCAATTGGAGTGGCCTTTACAAGATAAGAAGTTGTAGTCCAAATCTTAGAAATAGGAGTTCAATGAAGTTCTCGGGTCTATGTCTATAACCTGGTAGTAGCTAGAGTTTGGAATCTTAGCTTCATCCCTTAATGTACACTTGATTGCCACCCAATTGGGTTGCCTTTGTCGAGCCCATTAGAATTGAGTTTTACTTAGTGTTGTAAGGGGGCATTGCCAAGATGGGGATGGGTTAATTTTAATTATGGTGGAGATGAATTGGAAGGGTAGCTTACGATATCTGGAGAGGTGGAGCTCTATCATTGATATTGGGTATTGATTTAGAATTTTTTGTGTTGTATGATGATGATTGTTGAGGATATTATTGTTCCTTTTTTCCATAGATTGCATGCTATGATGGATAGGGTTATCTTGTGTGGGAGGCAAAGATGTTGCTATTTGGTTTACCTTGGAGCCCAAGTATCCATTGGATCATGAATTGTAATGTCCCTTTTTTCGGGTTCCCTTGCTTTGCAGTTGGCGCTAACTTTCTCAATTTGTGTTGGCATGTTCAGAGAGTAAATTGATGTTACCAACGAGCTTTTGTGGGTTTTTCTAGGTTTTTTTCAGCAGAGCTGCTATTTTTAGTAACTTACGAATTTTTAGTAAGTTCTTGTTGGGCTCTGATTTGGATGGATTGGGAGATTGGACTCGCTATTTTTAGCAAATTGCTATTCTTAGTAAGTGCTACTTTTAGCACCTGGTCTAGTCTTTATTCCTCTTTCTGTCAATGCAGTGCTTTCCAGTTATAGCCTTGGTAAGTTCTAATGTTTTTAGAGGAATATTTTATTTTACTACTTAAGTTTAATAATGTTGCTTTAAAACTTAATGAGGGGCCTGGGTTCATGAAGTGTACCCCTTGGCCTAGTAAAATGATGTCATTTTTAAAAGAGGTCTAGTGTTCTTCCTTGTGTGGTGCCTAGAAGGGGGGTTGTTATCAATTTTTTAAGGATAATGTTATGCCTCATAAGGTGGGACACCTAATTGGGACTTAAATGATAATTTAAAAAAAAAAAAAAAGAAAGTGAAATTTTTGGAGGCAAAAGGATGAATGCTCCTCTTGGGGTAATTTCATGTTACTTTCAAAAAGGTGAAATGGTGGGAAATGAAATGAGAGTTGCCTTAATCTGTCCCTCACTCTATAATGGAGGCAAAAGGATGAATGCTCCTCTTGGGGTAATTTCATGTTACTTTCAAAAAGGTGAAATGGTGGGAAATGAAATGAGAGTTGCCTTAATTTGTCCCTCACTCTATAAATTTTCATTTGAGGCTCTCATTTGATATCTTCGCTTTTGACAACATAAGGTTATGTTGCTGGATTGTTTCCAGATTTCTACATTTGCTGGTTGAGGACAAAAACCCTCTTCTTGGTTGCTGGTTTTGGTGGAGAAATATCCACCCTAGCTGGTTGGAGTGTTGTTCATCATATTTCAGGGGTTTTTTGCTAGTTTTGGTGAATTTTGAAGTTGAAAATTTGAAGTTATATTAGGTGTTTTGAGTTGGGTTTTAAAGTTTTGACTTGGTATCCATTTATTTCATTTTGGAGTGATTTTGCAGCTGATTTTCCTCATTTTTTGAGTGCCGATATGATTTTCTGAGGTCTGAAACTTGCTATTTCTGAGTAGCTGGAAGGTACCAACAGGTCATATCTCCGTGGTGTGTAAGAACCTCTTTCTGGGTATTGTTTAATTGGAAATCTCATTGTTGGGCGCCCCATGGTGACTATTCACTTGCATTTGTTGGTGAAGTTCTGATTTTACAAATCAAATCGTTCTCCTAGGGAGCTGCACCATTTTCCTGTGTTTTGGGTCTCCATGACTGAGTTCTAATCTGCAGCTTAAGGGTTCTGTAATCTGCATTTTGTGGTGGACCTGGCATTGTAATATGACTCTTAATTGTGAAGGGACAGCCAGAGATTACCTTTGTATTAGCCTCTTTGTGAGAAGTTTTGGACACATGTTGCTG
This sequence comes from Sequoia sempervirens, assembly GCA_007258455.2. Taxonomy (NCBI): domain Eukaryota; kingdom Viridiplantae; phylum Streptophyta; class Pinopsida; order Cupressales; family Cupressaceae; genus Sequoia; species Sequoia sempervirens. The sequence goes on along the minus strand of VDFB02148913.1, from coordinate 5,478 downwards.
TTCATTCTATGGATGCACTTTATGGACTGTGAACAGGTCTGAAATTTACCTCTTAAGCTGAGTTTTAATTGTGAATTGTCGCTCTTGTTATCGTAGTTGAAACCAAAGTTTTAGGACTCGGACTCAGGGTGGACTCGGCAACCCAAATTAGGACTCGGACTTGGGACTTGGAATGATCTCAGCAAAAAACTCGGCTAGGACTCAACAAAGAAGAAAACCGTAGTTTTACAAAAAAACAAAAAAAAAATTAATGCATTTAGAGAACATAAGAGCCTAGTTTGATTATCAATTTGTCATAATTCAGATATCACACATGCCATATGATCTTCAAACACTCAATATTTGAAATTTCACCATTCTTACTCATAGTTTCAAACTTTCAAATTTATAGCAGCATCTTAAGTTTATAAATGTTTAGATATAATGATATGTCAAAACGAGAAAAACAACCAAATACAATCTAAATCTTACTCTTTACCCTCTTAGCGCAACTCAATTTTTTAGGCCTCGAACTACAAGGTGCTGCAGTGTCAAAATGATGATAATTTGTTTCTTCAAAATTGTCTTCGTCCTCCGCCATTGCATCCAATTCTGCAAGATCTTCTTCAGTAAGGAAGACATCATCGTCATCATTTTGTTCGTCGATAGTCCATTCGCCATATGGATCAATATCATCCAAGTCAATGGACTCATGTGAAACACCCTCCACATTTCTAGTTCGAAGGCGAAGGTTGTACCGAACGAAGACTAGATCATTGAGGTGCTGTTGGGTCAACCTATTTCTCTTCTTTGTGTGAATGTTCTCAAATACGCTCCAATTACGTTTGCACCCAGAAGCACTACATGACTGTGACAAAATATAGATGGCCATGTTTTGAAGATCTGGCATGCTAGCACCATAATTCTCCCACCATAGATCACAAAAACACATTTAAAAAATATAGGAATAAAGTGACTTAGTAAAAAATGTAAGAAGCAAGTTTCTAATTTCATCTTGTAGTATTGAACTAAAATCTTTACTTGGTTGTTGTTTTCCTCTCCTTTCAATTGTTTGTTGTGAAGAAAAGAGTCTCCCCTTTGCACCCTTGTAGACCTTAAATAGATAAAAATAAAATTAAATCAAATATAGAAAATTATATATTATGTATATAAAATGGATGTTTCTAGATAGTCAACATTTCCAAATTCATAAGTAAGATATGGCAAATCTCACTTCCAACTCATCAAGAACCTTGTCTTTCAAGTCATGATCAGGCACCATCTTATCGATGCATGTGACAACACCTTCCATGACCTCCTTATCAGCCTTGAATGTATCAAAGAAGTAGAATTTTGGGTTCAAGAAGTAGGCGAAGGCATGTATCGGCTAGTGGAGTTGGTTTGTCCATCTATGATCAATGACGCACCAAATGATTTCATATTTTCTCTTGTTTCTGCCATAGTAATGTGAGATGGCCTCTTTGGTCCTATCCATGGCCTCATAATTGAAACCCATTGGCATGCCCCCTCCATCCACCATATGAAGAACCCTAACCAAAGGTTTTGTCACCTAAACAAATGAAAATAAATTTTAAATTATTACAAAATTAACCCTTCAAAAAAAAAAAAAACCAGTAAATAGATTATCTTGCATAAAGTTTATGTTTGTGTTTGTTACTTACCCTGATCAACTCATCTCATTTTTGTTGAACGTGTTATCAAAAACCATATTTACAATCTTCTCCCCTTCATCTTTTTTGGAAAATGGAGACTCCAACCAAGCATTAAACAAAAACATTTTCTAGAGATGAGAAATGACACCAAGAGTGCTTTGCAATGTGAGGAAGTGGCTAGCAAATCATGTCACAATTGGTCGCACAAGGTCCTTGCCATTTGTGTGTTTTCTCATCAAAGAAAGGACCCAAGTGTGGTTGTAGATAAATTTGGTAACATTTTTAGCATCTTCAACCACACTTTTCACCCATACAATCTTCCCAATGTTTTCTAACAACAAGTCCAAGCAATGTGCAGCACAAGGAGACCATGAAATTGTAGGATGCCTCTCCATAAGCAGTCTACCTGTAGCTACATATGCAACTGCGTTGTCTGTGATAATTTGGACAACATTCTCAACACCAACCTCCTAGATCACCCTATCTAATAAATTGCACAAAGTCTCAACATTTTTGATTTCATGGGAGGCACCTATAGACTTCAAGTACACTAATGCACCATTAGAGGCCACTAAAAAATTTCAGGAGAGTCATATTCTGTCCATTTGTCCATCCATCTGATAAGATGCTACTGCCTTTTCTTGGGCAATTTTTTTTTTGTTTAGCAACCAGAAGCCGTGTATTTTTTTACAGCTTCCTCTAGCAATGGCCCACTCAAATCTCTAGTTGTTGGGGTCTTAAATCTGTTGTAAAACAAAGTGAAGAAAGCTTGCACTATGAACTTTAATCAATAGTAATTGCAAATTTGAATCCAAAGATTAACCTTTAATATGAATGTGATTTCAAAATCAAAGCAAGAAAAGAAAATCATAACACATGAGACCAGATTTACGCGGAGAAATCCCTAAGGGAAAAACCTCCACCATAGAAAGAGAGAGGCAAGTATTACTAATCCAAGAGAGATTACAACAACATTACACTTCTCTGTAAAACTGTGTAGAATCTGACAACACACAATTACCTGCAAAGCTGAATGAATACCTCTAGCCCAGGGCTCCAATTTATAGAAACTTGTGGGGATGAATACTACCATGGTATCACCAAACAACATGCAGCAAAACCACATGGAAAAACCCACACCTACCTCCTTGCCAACCACCAAATCCACCCAAAATAGCAACTTACAGATGCTCTTACAGTTGTCATAAGGCATCTCTCATGCATGGGCGCCTAGGGTAGGAATCAGTCATAAATTCAATCATAAACGGTGTCATAGTCGTTATAGAATCTTATGATAGTTGTCATAGTGTCATGGATGCTCTTACAACTTATGATGGATGTCATAACCCTCCAAAAATAGGAGATTCCAAATGGGATGCCTAGCTATTTTTTCCTTTTCACAGAAGACAAACGGTAACTGTAACTCTGTCTTTACATGAGCTCTTTCACCATTGTTTGTTAACCGGTTTCACCTCTTATGCGTAATTTACAAAAAACATTAGGAAAATAATTAATTAAAGGATTTACAAGGTTGATGTCACCTAAATCCTAACATTCTCCCACTTGACATCATACATTGTAAATTACACATAGAGATACATCGACATGAAATTAAGTACAATGATCAAGGCCCATGGCCTTCCTACACCAAGAAAACTTATCATGGTTACTGGCATTGTGAGAGAATCTACAACATTATCCAAAGTGTCAACTTTTCAATTAGGACTTGTCCATTCTCAACCATTTCTGACAAAGTGATATCAATATCAACATGCTTAGTATGAGCATGATACATAGGATTTATAGCTAAACATATGGCACTCTGACTGTCACATCTAATCCTCACTCAGCCCCGCAATCAAACCAATACCAATGCCAAGTCTCCTCAGAATTAAACAACCTCTTTAGAAGCACAGTAGTGTTTATATACTCATTAGCAGGAAAATGCAATAATAGGTTGTCTCACTCATCCAACCTATTGCACTCCTCCAAACAAAGTAAAATATAGCCACTAGCTGACCTTTCCAATCTATCCAAGTCACCTGCCCAATCTGCATCAACAAAATCCTGTATGTCCAATGACTTATCCACATTATCAGTACCATGATAAACCAAACAATAATTGGAAGTACCTCGTAAGTACCTAAACACCCTTTTAACAAAAGTCCAATGCTCTTTACCAAGGTTAGACATAAACCTGCTTAGAATTCCCACTGCTTGGGCTATATCTAGTCTAGTACAAACCATTGCATACATTAAACCACCAACGACACTAGCATAAGGAACATTAGACATCTCTTCAATATCATCATCAAAATTAGGACACATGTCTAAACTCAACTTAGTACCAACCGGAAATGGAATATTTATTGGTTTACAGTCATGCATATTAAACCTCTGAAAATAAAACAAATACTTACTCCCACTCTAACAATCCAAAGTCAGGAACCCGATCTCTCTACTAATCTCCATTCCAAGAATATATCTAGTAGCCCCAAATCTTTCAAATCAACAGTTGTAAAGATGAGTCTTACGCCTCCCAATTATCACTGCTACTCCATAAAACAATATGTCATCAACATACAAGACAATGATTAGTATTTGATCATCAATAACCTAAATCTAAACACAATAATCCTCCTTTCCCCTAACAAAACCCACTTCAATGCAAAATCATCAAACTTCTAATACCACATCCTGAGTGACTATTTCAAACCATATAAATATCTCTTTAAACTACAAATCAAGTGTTCTTTTCCTTTCACAACAAAAACCGCTGATCACTGTATTTAAATTTCTTTAAGGTCCCCAGCAAGAAAAAGTAATGTATGTCATGTCCCCGAAATTGTAAAGCTAAATCTAAGATATTGAAATACAAATACCGAAATCAAATAAATATCAAAATATAAATTTGAGTAATTGCCATTTAGATATTATTATAATTATCGTAGATAATATTATAATAATAACAACTTAACCATTACTATCTTAATCGTGATCATCATAAATAAATAATTGTAAATGATGAATCTAATTATAATATCATAACCTATATCCTAAACTAACAAATATTATTTTCTAAGAAATCATAGAAGAAATAATAAATAAACAAATATAGATAAAGGCAATCTAAAAATATAATACTTCATATATTCTAAAACATCAATAAAAAAATATATGAAATAGAATAAATAAATAAATGATATGATATAAACCCATGAACAATTAAAAAATATATATATAGTATTTAAAAAAACATAAAAGGTAGAAAGACATTAACTTAAGAAAAGTCAGCACCCAAAGAAAGAGATGCAATCCTTCAAGGAAGCCACGATTGGTGAAAGGGTGTGATCCTCCACCCAAATCGTATGTATTTAAAGAATAGAATGAAATCTTTATGGGCATGGAAGAGAAATAAGAAATGCAAGGGATAAAGTAGTGGCTGCATTACGTACGGGCAAATAATCAGTTGCTAAGAATTGTGATCTGCTGAAAAGAAAAGAGGGAAAATAATACTATTCTTGCAGACCGGTCAAAAGGTGAGTATTCAGAAATAAAATAAGGATGAATGGATGCTTGATAATAAATATAGATAAACGCATGCTGAAATTAGTAGTTAAGGGTTGTTAGTTAAAATTGGAATTTAATAGCAGTGGTCATTGATAAATATCTTTAAATATATAATGGCTGATGCTTTATAAATATATTTAATATATTATGTGGGATATTTATATTTAAATATATTTATGATTGATGAATATTCAATTAAGTATTGATATATATATATATATACTAAATAAAGTATGGTTGTTGTATATATTGCAAT
>VDFB02148912.1:0-12464 GCA_007258455.2 Sequoia sempervirens | reverse complement strand
ATAGGATGGTGGATGGAATACCATATCTACAAAGAATATGGTAAAGGATGAATTTTGAAATTTGAGTACCGGTGATTTGTGAGAGTGGCATTGCTTCCACCCATTTGGTGAAGTATTCAGTGGTGGTAATTATGAGTGTATGGCCATCAAAAGATGGTGGGTAAACTTTCAATCGCTGAAAGCCCATTGAGAGAAGGGCCGGTGTGGGTAGGGGTCAACGCCTTGTGTTGAGCATGAATCGATCGGCATGCTAGTAGGGGAGACACTTTCACAAATTCACAAGTATTATGCTCTAATGTAGGCCAATAATATCCAACTCGTAGAATCCTTTAGCCAAAGCCATACCATTTGAATGGGGCCCCCATAAACACCACTATGTACCTCTGTTAGTGTCGTGCGGGCTTCGGTCTCATTCAGACACCTAAGGAGGATTCCATCATACCTGCAACGATAAAGTGTATCACCAATGATAACATATCAAGCCGAATGGTGAATAAAGGGATTTTGTTGGTTTCGAGTGAGTTATGGGGGTAGAATATTATCATGGAGATAAAGCATATATATCTTGGTACCATGGGGAAGTGGGACCCACAATGTCGCACACCATGTCAGTGTCAGGGATATCATATGCTGGGATTAAAAGTTATTCTACAAGGAACTCACATTCTGTTTGATCTTTAGGCATGTCAATCAGGGAGCCAATAGTAGCCATTGCATCAGCTGCTTTGTTCTGTACTCTGGGAATTTGGTCAAATTGTATGAATGTGAAATATTTCTTGAAATCATCCACCATGCATTTATAAGGTAACAACTTATCATCTTTTGTTAGGAATTCATCATTAACCTTCTTAATGACCAATAATGAATCACCAAAGACCCTCAAGTGAGTTATGTTCCATTTCTTTGCAATTCAGAGGCCTATGAGGACGGCCTCATACTCAGCTATGTTGTTGGTACATGGAAATGCTATCCTGAACTATTTTGGAATGTAATCACTTTGAGGGGTAACCAATAGAATTCTCACGCCTGATCCATTATGAGTATATGAACCATCAAAATACAATGTCCAAGCAGGTGCTTCTAAAATGAAAATTTCTTCATTTGGAAATTTTGTGACTAGAGGGTAAACATCCACTAGGGGTGCCTTGACCAATTGATTAGCTATGAATTGTCCCTTTATGGCCTTGCAATCCACGTACTCTATGTCAAATTCACTTAGGAGCATGACCCATTTAGCCATGCGACCAGTTAAAGTGGTTCTGGATAAAAAATACTTTATTAGATCAATTTTTGCTATCAATTTCACTAGATGGCTGAGCACGTAATGTCAGAGTTTTTGTGTACTGAAGACCACTACCAGAAAAAATTTCTCCATGGGTGAATAGTTTAATTCATAGCCGACTAGTGTTTGACTGATGTAATAGATTGCTCTTTCTTTTGATGATTCATCATGTTGCACTAATAATTCCCCCAGTGCGACTGAAGTGGTGAAGATGTAAAGCAGTAGGGGTTTCCCTGGAATTGGTGGCATCAGGATCAGTGGATGAGCCAAGTATTCCTTGATCTTATCGAAACCTGTCTGACACTGTCGGTTCCATTTGAAGGTGGAGTCTTTTTTCAGAAGATGGGTGAATGATTGACACTTATCTACAAGCTGGGTTATGAACCAATGGATTGATTGCAACTTCCCTTGGAGATTTCTTAATTGTTTCAAATTGCATGGGGGTGGCATATCCAGGATAGCTTTCACCTTGGCCGGATCAACCTCAATACCCCTTCGGGAGACTATGAAACCCTACAATTTTCCTGATGTAACACCAAAGACACTTTTTTGGATTTAGTCTTAACCTGTAATGCTCTAAATGCTCAAAGATATTTTTTAGGATGATAGGATGCTCTATTCGGGTTCTAGATTTTCCTAGCAAGTCATCGACATAATCCTCCATGATAATATGGATGAGGTCATGAAAGATGATAGTAATTACCCTCTGATATGCTGCCCTTGCATTCTTGAGACCAAAGGGCATAACATTGTAACAAAAAGTACCCCAAGGTGTCATAAAAGTGGTCTTGTGTTAGCTTCATGTGCAAATCGGATCTGATTGTAACCAGAGAAACCATCCATAAGGGATAACATCTCATGACCTATAGTCAGGTCGACCAACATGTCAATATTAGGCAGCGGGAAGCCGTCTTTTGGATAGGCTTTGTTAAGGTCCCGAAAGTCTGTGCAAATCCGAATGTCTCTGTTTGGTTTGGAAATAGGTACTATGTTGGAGATCCAATCAAAGTAGCCAATTGGACTGATAAAACCGGCATCCAGTAATTTCTCCAAATCCTTCTTGACTAATAATGCTACTTGTGGATGCATTTTTTGGAGCTTCTATTTGACAGGCTTGGCATTTGGGCGAACATCCAGATGATGAACTACCAAAGCAAGGTCTAAGCTTGGAATGTCTGAGTATGACTAGGAAAAGTTAATGATACCATCATAGAGTAGCTGAAGAATGACTAAATATTCTTACTCTGATAAAGATTTGGCCACATAGGTGATCTTAGGGTTTTCTACAGTACCTAGATTAACTTCTTGAGTCTCTTCGATTAGGATGGATGATTGCATAGATAACTGAGTTCCCACAAGGGGAAGATGAATGTCTCCATCCTCCAACACCTCTTCGAGGTTTTCGCTATCGGATGCGTCCTTTATTTTTACTCTTTCCAGGTCAGGAAGTGCCTCGAGGAGGTTTTCACTAGATGACCGCTTTCTATTTTCCTTGTTTTTATTTTTGCATCTGGAGCATTCATCTTCCCCCAACCCCATGAGGTTGACATATGTATCCAGGGAGACATTGGTAGGTGTGCTATCACATAGCTCCCAATCAATGAGTTTGGGATGGCAAAGAGAAAGGTTGATGGTAAAGACGGATAAGCAATCAAACATGGATGAGAGATCTGTGTGATCAACATCATCGTATGCACGTATGATGGATTCTTCCTCGGGTATTTCTTCCAAGGGACCATTTTCCACATTAATACTATTGAAAGTATTAAATGACATTGTAGGGCCTTTCTGCTTTTTGTCATATCCAAGGCCTATATTCCTTAGCAGCTTTGCTACATCAACAAGTTGCAACCATCCTTGTTCTTCCTTACCTAGGCCCCCACCTTAATAGTTATGCTTTTCTGCGAACTTAGCTGACCAAGGATATACTTCCTAAAAGTATTCCTTTAGAGGAGGATCTGGTTGGGGTTCTTCATGGTATACCCATTGAATGATATCCTCTTCTGGTGCATCTATATTTATACTAGGTGATCAGAAAGTGGTAGTGGGAATGTTTTTTGCGCTGAAGGTGATAGTCTTGTCTTCCTTTGGAGTAGCTTGTGAAGGTTGGCCATACATGTGTGGTGACGGTGGCATGGTTGCCACATTTAGAGTGGAATGCATTTCATATTCACCACACCCTTTGTCAATGATCTGGACTTTGGTGACTGTAGGATTGGTGGTGGAAGATGGAGTGATTGTCATGGTGGATGATGGATTGGAGGATGATGATTGAGATGTCCCCATCTTGACCCCAGGACAATAATGTAAATGGGGAAATGATGCTTCTAAAGCTTGACAGTATTCAAATGGTTGAGGGTCGGCATAAATGGTGATCTCTTGTCCATTAACCAAGAATTTTAGGCATTGATGGTAAGTGGAGGGAATGACTTGCATAGCGTGAAGCCATGGGAGGTCGAGGAGGAGATTATATATGGTAAGTCTAGATCAAGGACATGATAGGTAGTGTACTGAACTACAGGTCCAACCTGGATAGGAAGACTGATAATTCCTTTAGAATTTCTTTTTGCATTATCATAAGCCTTGATCGTGATGATTTGATTACTCAAACCCGCTTGAGTATACCTCACCTGTTTTATGAATTTCAAAGTGCATAGATTGAGGGCAGAGCCATTATCTACCAAGACCCTTTTTCTTTTATGACGGGCAACCAAGAGTTCGATGTGCAAGGGACAATTATGATTGGCATCAATATTTGGCATGTCATTCTGGCTGAAGTGTAGCTATTAAGATAAAGCCAGGTGTCCTACTAAAGCTTGGAACCGTGTGGAATCGATATCATTAGGTACATGAGTTTCTTGTAAAGCTCTATTGAGAATTTCTTGATGTACGAGAGAAGACTTAAGCAGATCCAAGATTGAGATCTGAGCAGGGGTCTTTCCTAAGTGATCAAGAATTTTGTATCGAGAGTTTACAAGATTTGATTGGGCGGATGTGGAGGTTGCAAGGACAGTAATGTGGGACTATTGAGTAGCAACAACACATTGGGGATCTTTAGCCTTAACATGTATCATAGACACATGAGGTTCTACCTGTTTAATGTAATGGAAAATGCCATCATAATTGAGGGGTACATTTTTATAGCTTATGTTATTTGTGCCGTTGTCTTGGGGATTTTTGTTGGAGGTGCTTGCACCTTGATTATGGTTAAAGGGAAGGTGTTTTGGTATATTTGCAATTGAGCATTAGATGATGAAGCTTGACTGGTGTCGACTTTGATATCTCCTCGATTGATAAGATCTTGGACATTGTTTTTGAGACCTTGACACTTATTCAGAGTGTGCCCTTTAATTTTATGGAATTCACAATATTCATTCTCCCTAAACCATGTAGGTTTGGGCTTGGATTCATCAAGCGATTTAGTGACAGGGTACGTGATCGGATAGTTGACTTGTAACAACTTATTGAAGATGACACTCAAGGGTTCTCCTAATTGAGTATACTGGCATTTGCCATTCCCTTGACCATTCTGATTTGACTGTTGAGGAGGATGAGATGCCCCTTCTGGCACGGATATGGCATTAGACATAGATGGTTGTTGTCTCTGGGATGTATTAGCCACCTGAACATGTTTAGTGTTAGTGACACTGTCATTCACTGCATTTTTGTTCTTGTTCCAAAAGTGTGACTTATCACCGGATGGCCTTTCTTTGTCATGGCTGTGTATCTTGATGTGCCCTTTGTTAATAAGGGCGCGTTCAAGGATGGGTCCCTTTTCCACTATCTCAGTGAAAGTGGTGACATAGTGTAACCTAAAATTATGAGCCATGTCGGGATGAAAGTTCTCCACAAAGATTGTGACCATGTCTTTCTCTTTGAGAGGGGTTTTCATTTGGCTTGCTAGTGCACACCACCTTAGAAGGTAGCTAGAAAAGGTTTCACGTTCACGTTGCTTCTCTTTGAGGAGATCCAAGGTAAATTAGTGTCCTCCAAATTGAAGGAGAAGTAAGAATTTTTTTTTCTAAAAGATCTGCAAAGGATTTTATGGACCCTCATTCTAGACTCATGAACCATTCTAGGGCATTGCTTGTCAGGCTCTGTGGAGACATGTGCAAGAGATAGTTGTCATTGTGCATAACTTCCTGACACTGGGAGTAAAACTCTTGCAAGTGGGCCTTAGGATCTTTGTTCCCCTTGTATTTTTTGAATTTTGGTATTTCAAAGTGTTTAGGGAAGGGGATCAATGAGACAGAGGGATCAAATGGATAGGGACATATGTCTTCAAAATTGAATGATTGTTTGCCAGTCCTAGCTTGAAGATCTTTTAGAGCAGCTTTGATTTCTAACAGATCTGAGTTCATTGGTGGCGTGAGAGCCAAAGATGGGTTGGATGGATATGGGTGGTAGGATGATGAAGGATCCAACTGAGAGAGTGTCTAAATGTTGAGGTATGGATTTTTATAGTGAGATGCTGACATCCCTTGTTGGTATGCCGAGGGATTTTGTTGGTACTGGGGTTGTTGTTGCGAGGTATAATATGGGTTTGTTTGATAAAAATGTGCAATAGGATGCTGAGGAGCTTGAATGTGATGTTGTGGATTGACCTGCTAGTACTGAAGGTACTGGTACGACTGTTGGGAGGCCACATAAGGTGGTTGTTGCTAGGACTACTATTGGTTATGATAATAATAATGCTGGGGAGGTTGTTGATGTGACGTTAGGTGTTGTGTGGGCCGAGATGGGATGTTGTATTGTGTTTGAGCTTGTAGACATAGAATGGATGTGAGGAATGGGCATATGGTCTAGGTGGGAGGTCTGGATAGATTGCCTTGTGATTGGTGTGGTGGTTATTGTGAAGAGATCAAGGGGTTATGTGGGGGTTGTTGCTGACGAGTCGACTGAGATAATGTGGAGGCATTCTACAAAGGAGGTTGTTGGGTACCGAAGGGAACATTTAGTTGAGATGTACTGCTTGCGGTGGTAATGGAGGTGGTATGTTAGATTGGGGAGGCTGTTGAGATGTGTACGAAGGCGATGGTAGGTTTGTGTCCTCCAGGGGTGGAGGAAATGTGGTAAAAGGGTTGTCCCTAGTGTTGATGGGAGGTTGATTTGAAAGGGGTGGTACTGTCAGCATTAATGGCGGAGGTTGCAAAACATTTTGTGGCATGTCATAGGAAAAAGGATTGTTGGGATTAGTTACTTGAGGAGCCCCCACGACTGAGATTGTGGCATGTGGGGGATTGTTAACGTGATAGAGAACGATGTTGCTGAATTCAGGTTGGTGCCAACCCTCAACTGGAGGAACATTGGGGATGTACGAACTACCTGGTGCATTTTGTGAACCTTGGGGTATGTTAGATGTGGAACTGCCACACTTGGATGGGTCGATACTTGATGGAGGTTTGACACCTTTTTCAATTAGGTGGGCCAAGATTTTTTCCCCATGTTTTTCGAGAAGGTGATCTATCATTTGCACATTGGTAGGGTTACTAAAGTGTTCCTCAAGTGTAAGTTTGGGTTGATTGACCATGTTCTCATCTCCGAGTGGTGATGTGTTTTGACCTTCAATATTGGACTATGATGATGTACCATTCTGAGGATCCCGATGGATATGCGCACCGTTATTGGGATCTTGTGAGACATTAGAAATGTTGTTGGGATCTTGAGGGATGTTTGGATGATAATTTTGGGCTTGTTGCTCGGCCATTTTCCTTGTCTGTGATCGGGTCTGAATGGGTATGCAAGATGATAGAACGGGCTAGGATGTTGCAATGATCTAGATGATGATGAAAGGATTGACCCAATGGATTAGCCGACAAGGATGTGGCTCAATAGGATTGGTTTGGATGATTGATTTGAACAAAGTGGAATTGTTTGATGAGATCATATTGGGTTAGTTGGTAAACAATTGGTCAAATTGGATTAGATTGACTAGATCAACTAGGCGATTGATGATATAAGGATTGGATTGGATTGATGATCTATTAATAAGATTGGATGGTAGGATGAATGATGATAACCAGAATCCAAAACTGAGTTCAAGAGTGATCCTTGGTAACACTAGGTGTTGATTAATCAACTAAAGGATGGATATATGACAATGACATTGAATCCAACTTGAGATAGAAGTGGGTTGATTGGGCCGACAAGGCTGATCGACTTAGGACAAATGACAATCCTAAGTCGGTTTTGATAGATTACGATTAGAGACAAACACCTAGGTCAATTTGGATGACTGCTTTAACAAAGTTTAATGAAATAACGGTGATTCAAAATGGGGAAATGATATCTAGAATAAGGAGAATGGATAAGCGAACATGGGTTTGAAATGGATAAATGAGGACTCTGAATGGGTGAATGGATGCTCGATGGTGGAGGTTGACTTTCAGAATGAGGAAACGAAGGCTCAGAACGGGCGAACGATTACTCAAAACATGAAAACGACAATCCTGAATGAAGGAATGACTCCCGAAATGACTAGACAAAGGAACAAAAAAGTTGTTTGGAGGTCAAGTCCACCTGTGGAAGGGGTCAGGTCCGCCCCTCGAGGTTAGGTCTGCCCCTGGATGGGTCAAGTCCTCCCCTGGAGCTAAAAAAGGCCAGAAACAACTATTCGAATTGAAAATGGGAAAAAAATAGTTGTTTGAGATGGGTAAATGGGCACACCGAATAGGGTGATGAATGCTCAGACCGAGGGGATGAAATTTTAGGATGGTGAATGGACTCTTGAAACGAGTGTCTGAATGTTCAGAACAGGGAAACGAGTGATCAAAACAGTGAAACGGGCGTGCAAAACAACAAAAATGGTGTCTAGAATGATGAAACGGATTATAAAACTGATTAGTCAAAGGTCAGGTCCACCCTTAGGATGGTTCAGGTCCGCCCCTAGAGGGCAGGTCCACCTGTCGGGAGGTCAAGTCTTCCTGTCGGACAATATTTGGTCAAAATTGGCTAAAATAGGCTGAAAAGGGCTGGTTCAAAGGTCAAGTCCACCTCTGGAAAAGGTCAAGTCCACCCCTAGAGGGTAGGTCCGCCCCTAAATAGGTTTAAACTTGAGTTTTGAAAAGAAGGCTAAGGCAAAGGACCCAAAACACAACAAGCATCAATCAAAAGAATACGACTGAGTCAACTGAACAGAAAATTACTAGTTTCGCACAAAGAAGATAGTTCAGACAACATAATCCTAGGTCTAGTAGAAGGGGTATGGCTAACAAAGTGTTCTACTCTAGGATGAACATGGTTCCTAAGGAGTCATCGATATACACCCGGTAAGTGAGGCCCAAATTGTGAACACCAACCCGTTACAAGCGTGAGTTGGGAACCTTAGTGAGATACTAGAGGCTCGAACCAACTCTTCATGTCATCCCGATGCTTCACCAATTACAACGTGGTTGGATTGAGGTACAATTTTCACTTTCCCCCCTTTATATACCTCGCTGGTACGCGTGGTTGGGATCGTCCTTTGGGGTGATGAAATCCCCAAGCAAGTCCCGCTAAGAAAATAAAAAGGGTGACTAAAAGGACTTGGTAAGCTATGATTTCTCATCACCCAGGATCGCCAAATGGTGCAAGGGGATTGGATATGTCAAATAGCTTACCAACAAGCACGACACACAAGATTAATTAACACCCCTAGTTAAACTATGTGCCTAAGTTATGCAAAAGAACAAGTAGTAGTTGATAAATAACTAACCCTGCAAGGAAAATTGTTAATGATTCTTGTCCTTGTTTCTTTCCAAATGTTGATCAAATGCTTGCACGGACTCAAAAATGACACATTAGGAGGTCAAGAATACTTAAAACAACAAAAAAAAGTGTTAAAAACTAAAATTTCACCTTCTGAAAAAAAGTGGTCCAGGTCAGGTCTGCCTGTCTAGAGGGCAGGTCCACCTATCTGAAGGTTAGGTCTGCCTGTTTGTCAGGTCAAGTTCGCCTGTCTGGAGGTCAGGTCCACCCCTCTATGAAAAATCTGTAAAAAATTAGTTTCTGGAGTCTGTGGAGGGCAGGTCCACCCCTGGGCAAGGTCGGGTCCACCCCTGGAGGTCAAGTTCATCTGTCTATTACGTTAGGTCCACCCCTCGAGGTAGGGTCCATCCTTGGATGGTCGGGTTTTCCCCTCTGTAGGTCGGGTCCACCTCTTTGCAACCTGCACCTGCAAAAAGTGAAAAAAATAGCAAATGTGAAAGATACAAACCCGTTTGTGGGTCCCACCAGACGTGCCAAAAATGTGAACGGGTGAAAATATGTGTTAGACAATGAGAAACAAATAAAAGAGTGCAAACAATAAATATAAACACCCTACACCTCAAGATTGGGCAATCATTTAACTTAACAAAGCAAAATGAAAGATTTCACCTTGTCAAACTATCCTTTAGTTGGCCCTTCGATCTTTGACATGTTGTATGCTCCTTTGATGGCAAATAATGAGGGATGCAAGATGGTTGTTGTTGGATATCAATTGGTGAAATGCTATGGTGAGTCTGAGGAAAATGAGAAGTTTGACTAAGTATGGCTCAAATAACTAATTTGCAAGAGTTTGGTTAACACAATGATCTCCCCCAAAATAAGAGAAAAGAGGGGGTATTTATAGAGAATTTTGAATTCTCTAAAGAAATGGATGGTTGAGATTAAACCAACAAGGCCAAGATGCAGGGATATGGTGAGTTGAGAACTCACAAGCCCTCACATCTTGACATGTGGCATGTGAAGTGGCTTGAAAAAGATGATGTGGACATGACATGGAGGTACTACATAGTACCTTGGGATTTGGACAAGATCTCATAAAGGAGGTCCTTGTCCCCATGTGGGTGAGAGGACATGTGAGGAATTAAAAATTCCTCAAATATCCACATGGGAATGAGAGAAAGAATTTAAAATCCTTTTGAAATGTGAATTAAAAATTCACATGGGGAAAGGGGTGCCTTCTCCAAAAGGAGAAAACCTTTAATAAGGTTGACTTAGGACACATTCCATAAATGACATGGAGATTAGGTTGACCTAATTAAGTGATTAAGGTTGTGCAAGTACCTGATTAGACAAATTAATGACATATCAGAGGAAAGTGGGAGATTATGGAGGATGTGACCCTAATGATGATTAGGGGTGTGCACATCCTAACCACAAATTAATTGTGATTAGAAGAGGATTAGATGGTTAAGAGGAATTAGAGCCCAACTTGCAAAAGTTGGAGGATGTGACAATGAGAGAGAAAGTGAGGAATTAAAAATTAATTTAAATTCCAAGAGATTATATGACTAAATTAAACAAAATGGTATATTTATTTAATTTAAAGAGGAAAGAAGCCGGTAAAAGTATTTATTAAATTAAATACCTTAGGAACCTTATGTAGGACATGAAATATTAATTAAATGAATGATTTAATTAATACCGGCAAAGAGGATGAAGTAAATGAGTAAAGGGATGAATAAGGAGACGTCTTTGACCATATGTAAGTGGTCAAATTTGGATGTCTACATATATAAAGGAAGAAAAATAGTCTTCCCCGAAAGAAAACACTTATATACCACTCCATGCTAATCCCCATGTATGGACAATGAAAACTCATGAGAGATTTTACTACAGATATACTGGGTGACAACCCTTGATAGGTACCTTATACCCAAGGTGACATGCACCTTGTCAACCGAAATGGCCGAGAATGTGACTTTCAAAGTGCCACGACCTTCATAAAAGTTGCCAGTGCTTGTAACACGACTACTAATGAATGCCAAGGGCATTGGCTATGTTAACACATGCTTTCTAGAAGCTATAATTTCAAAAATATCATAATACTTTAATACCATTCATGTTTAGAAAATGATAGAATAAATTACACATTTGCAAATAAATTTGTAATATTTTACTATGGTCAATGAAAACAACAATCCCTCCAAATGAAAAAACCGTCCTGCAAACTAAAACACAAGCCGACTAACGGTAACTTTTGAAGACCCTCAATCTTTAACAACTTTTTTGCCCATCTCCTGAGGCTTCTCTATGTTTTTCCTCTTCTCCTTGTCTTCATTGCAACAAATCACCTACCTTACAACAACCTCCACTTTTTTCGCTTGGAAGCTCGGGTTTATGTTGGGAGAATTGAATCCCCAGTCAAAGCATAGCCAAGAGTCTTAATTTGAAAAACTGATATCCATACATGGGTCGGGCTATGCTATCATATTCTTTATTTTCTAGATCTAAATTATCTTCCCTCCCATCTCAAATCCAAGGGACAAACCTAAAATGAGTCTCCATCTCAAAATAAGCAGAAAATCACATGAGAGGAGAGTGTACATATCCTTTAAGGAATACAAGGGTGGAGGTTATACATAAAATCCCTATTAAAGTTGGGCGTTCAATAGAGGAGCTCACATTTTTTAACATGTTAAGGGCAGAGTGAGAAGTGTTTTGGAATGGTTATTCTATTTTCTACTTGGGATTCCTTCCTTCCTATTATTCCTTCACGTTTGGAAAGGTGCCATACACTGCAAGTTTAGATTCAAGCGATAGGAGAGTACAAAATCGATTGGAGTTGTTTGTTTCTATGTTTGACAAAGTTGTGCAGGTGATTGGAGTTAATGGGGATTCAAGTAAGTTTGAGCGCCAAAATTGTGAAATCTAAAATGAAAATTTGGGTGGTCATTTATGAATAAATTTTTCATGTTTGACATTAATACCCATTTGCATTGTAGTGAACAACTTAGTATCTACTGGCATCGGGCTTCACCTTGAGGTTGGTAACAAGGACAATACTAACAAACTATTAGTCTATTAAAAAAGGACAGGCATAAAGCCATCGAATGGGCATAGTATGGGGCGGTGCATCCATAGGGCTAAATAGTTGCTACCATTTGTTTCCTCACAGTTGGCGGTGTTCTCCTATAATTGTCCAATTTCTGGGTGATAATGGGTTGTTATGCAATGTACAAAAGTATGACTTTGATAAAGGAAAGGTTGAGTTGGTGGTTTGTTTCCAAAATGCTACTTGAAGCACAAGAGAGTGTTTGTGGTTGTTTATAACGCCATTAAGCAAGCTTTGCAAATGAACTGTGCATGAAACATATACAAGGTTCTGGATATACATTCTAAGGAAATTGGTAACCACCTGCTAAATGGAATAAAGGAAAAGTATTTTGTCATTTCTTTTCTCCACTCTCATTGCAGGCATCACAATGCGAACACTCCT
>VDFB02148909.1:0-31233 GCA_007258455.2 Sequoia sempervirens | reverse complement strand
GTACTGATTGGTATTACACGCTTGATCTCGATTACTAACACTGATTCATCCTTAATCATCCCTTAGTCTAACCTT
The DNA here is from genome assembly GCA_007258455.2 of Sequoia sempervirens. Lineage (NCBI taxonomy): Eukaryota > Viridiplantae > Streptophyta > Pinopsida > Cupressales > Cupressaceae > Sequoia > Sequoia sempervirens. The sequence continues at coordinate 31,158 of VDFB02148909.1, read as the reverse complement.
TTAATCAAATATCCTTATTTGCTTAAATTCATCAATTTTCCTCTCTTAATTAAATAAATCACTTATCTGATTAAGTCATTCTCTCTCGTTAATTGAATCTATCAATTTGATCTAATTAACCTTAGCTCTTCTATTTAAGTAAATAAATCAACTTTTATTTAATTAATCTCTAAAGTCTATCATCTCATTAAATTAAATAAATTAAACCTTTATTTGATTTAATCTAACTAATCATCCCTTTAATTAAAATAAAACAAATATTTATTTAACTATCTCTAAAATCACATTCTCTCATCTTTAATTTAAATCAACTCATAAATCTAAGTCAAATTTGTCACATCATCTAATCCTCATTAAATTAATTAACTCTTGATTAATTTAATCCTAATTCATATCCCATCCTCTAGCTTTTGCCACTTGCACATGAAAATAGATTTAATTCATTTATTAAATCCCTATTTTCTCTCAACATAGCATAATAGAGGAATATTCTTCCAAATTTGAAATCTTTCCAAGTGGAATTTGTCCTTCCAACAAGACATTTATTTCATCTTTGCATTGAGCCAAGTGGCATTTAAGACATTCATTTTTTCCTCTTACATGTCATTTCATTATTTTCAAATTCCACCTAAATGCATTTATGGGCACATTCATCAAAATGTGCACATCCTTCATCCACCCATCTCTTGACAAGTGGCACCTTGCCATTGGTTGAAAGTTAGTCCCACATTGCTTCATTTTGGGCATTTCTCCAACTCGTCATTCTATAAATAAGAGGTTTTTTTCCTCATTTCATCATCCACAATTTGAGCAAAGTTATTATACTCAAATCCATACTCAAGCTTTAGCATTTTCATCCATTTCATCAAAGCATAGCTAGGTTATTGCAAGTTTTCTCCATGGAGTTCATTTGAAGTAATCACCAAGTGGATCACATCATCATCAAATCATCAAGATCTTGCATAGGAGTTGGGAAAGCGTCAATTTCCACATCAAATTGGCACCAACTCCCCATAAGATCAAGAGTTTGCATATTCTCAATAGGATTTAATTTATTTCATTGATTTTATATTGTATTCTTGCTTTCATTCCTATTTTGAACATATATATTAAATGATTTTATGGGGAACTTGATCTTAACTTGCATTTGAATCCTCTAATGTGTTTGTTTGTTGTCTCTCGTAGGTATTAGGATCTTGTTCATATATATATAGTGAATAATATGAAAAGATATTAATGCATATATATTACGAGATAAGTGAATAAGGTAACATTTATATAAAGTGAATGCATTGAACAAAGTTTAAACGCTATGCATATATTTGTGATGGACACTATATCAAACTAAAAACATATAAAGGATATCATAAAACTACAATGGAAGTATTTACCTCATGGCATATTTAAAACATATTAAATGCATAGTTAAAAGCACATATTAAAGGCTGCGTTGGAGTTAATAATAACATAGCATAAGCTGGGAATGCACAGTAATGGAAGCATTGAAAGTAATGCTTATTAGAGGCCACATATAGGGGCTGATTTAATAGCCAAAGGATGGCGATAGGAGGTGCATAGTATGAGAGTTATAACTCAAAAACATTTCTATAATGCTTTTTGTTCATTGGTAATGAATCAGTCAAATCGCCCATATAGAGGCGCATTATATACTATGAAACAACATTCATTTAAATGCATAGTTAAAAGCACATATTAAAGTTTGTGTTGGAGTTAATAATAACATAGCATAAACTGGGAAATGTGCAATAAAAGAAGCATTGAAAGTAATGCTTATTAGAGGCCACATATAGGGGTCGATTTAACAGCCAAAGGAAGGCGATTGGAGGCGCATAAAATGAGAGTTTTAATATAACTCAAACACATTTGTGTAATGCTTTTTGTTCGTTGGTAATGAATCGGTCAATTCACCCATATAGAGGCACATTATATATTATGAAACAACATTCATTTAAAAATTAAAACTACAGTATTACTGTGCTATATAAAATGAAATGATAATGCATAAAAATGTTGAGTTTTTCTATCTATTTGAATAACCACGCTGAAAGAGGAATAGAGAGTTTTTGAAAAAACATGATAAGATTTTTCATGCAAATAGAAGTCTTCAAAGTAATATGATAAGCATGAAACTAAATCAAATGCAAAGATGGCAAAAATATGAAAGGGTAGTTGACTTGTAAACCAAATAGGAAACCTGTAGCAATGCATCATTTTGTTTGACTCAATAAAAGGAGTCATGTTGTCACAATCATGAAGCCAACTCATCCATTCTATGAAATTGGAAATAAGAGGACTAATGTGTGTTGCAATTTGAGAGTTAAATCAGTTGATTCGATGCATGAAAGTGGAAAATTTGTTAGCTTGTTTGTAGCATTATGATGCTCAAATTTAAGTATATAAAGAGGTGCTCTCTTTACCATTTGTTACACTTTTCACTTTGTTTTCTCTATTGTTATTTTGTTGTATTTTTTGTGCAAGTAACATTTTGAGAGTTTTAGTGTGAGAGAGAGAGAGATTTGTTTGTGAGTTCCATTTTGTTGAGAGTTCTTGAGAGGAGGCTAGAGTTTGGAGATTAGTTGAACATTGACAAAGTAGCATTCGTGGTTGTGGAGGTTAAGATTGGAAAGAAACCTTATCAGTTGGAAATTTAAATCCAGGCATGTTGATTTTTATTCCTCTATTGTTTATGCTTGAAAGGTTATTTGATTATAATGCCTTTGTTTGGAAAAGATTGCCTTTGGGAATGTTTGATATGCTTGTTCATATGAAGTTAGTTATTACCTAGTATGAAATAATCTTATGTGATACTTGATTGAGTCTTGAATTAGTGAAACCCTCTTATTTGGGAATACATTTATATTGTGTTGAAGCAAGTGTGGCTTTAATGCTATTAGAACTATACTTAGTTCGTTAAGACTATGTCGATATTGCATGAAGAGTGAAATATGAAATATGTTGCTATCTTGATTTGTTAGCTTATGATGTTAGGTGAACCTTTGTGGATAAAGAGGTTAGTAATGCAACAAGAATGATGGCATGATAAACATGTCATCATTGATAGGTTGTGTTGTCATGCAAACCATATTGATAGTATATACTTGATTGTTTACTCATATCTCCTTGAAGTAGGAAGATAGTCTTTTCCTAGGGTTAGGGTGTATACTTGATTGTTATATCAATATTCAACAACAGGGTTGAGAAAAGTATTTTCTGATTATGTTATAATCATATACCTGATTAGGAGTCTATACCTATTCACAGAATTTTAGAAAAGGGCTCACGTTTTGGCAACCCAAAGCCATATTGAGAAGAGGACTTGTAGGTGAAAAAAAATGAACTCTTCTCAAGTTAATGTCCTCCAAAATATATACAAATGTAGTGAACATTGTAAACATGTGAATATTTGAGGTATATTGAAAGAGAGGTTTTATAATTTGTTTATGATCACTTGATCATTGCATCACTTTTGTATAAAACCCTAGGTTGGAAATAACCTATTTGGCTGGGTTCTTTACTTGATTATTGAATGAAGAAAATAGGTTGGGATTAACCTATATGATCTAATTGATCATTTTATTATTGATTATGTATTTGATTGAGTCATTTATTGATGATATTTTACTCTTGAATGGAGTCATTTATCGATGAGATTATACTTTTGAATGAGGTCATAAGATCATACTTTTGAAATGCAATCATTTAATGTTACGACTTTATGATTACCAAAGGTGGATAATTAGGTTATTCTTGGGGTTAGATAATCCATGGGAAAGGGAGTAACCTAGTAGGTCACTTATTATGCGTGCTTGTATGGTTAGCTTGGTTATACCTAAGGTTAGGATAATCCATGGGAAAGGGAGTAACCTTGATGGACAATTTATTATTTCATCACGTTAGAGTGAACGTATGTTATGTTTATGGTCAAAACCAAATCAAGTTAAAGAGTGGGTGGACGGATGAATTGCACTGGAAGTATTGGGTGTTGAATTCTTTGGCCAAAGTAGTGTAAGTAGCCACTATTTACACTATCAATTCATTGTGATCCATGATTCCATACTAGGAAGGGAAGTCATACATGTAGGTTGTAGCCACCGTATGGTAACTCTAGATATGTAAGACACAACACTATGCTCAAGAAGTCCAGTATTATGGGATTATCAAACCAATCTCTTTGTCGAAGGGTAGGGTCGGTCCATCTTACCAGTTAGGTAGATGTGTAGGGGACCGCAGTAAATCTATAGTTGGCAAAAAAGTTCATACAGTTGATGGTTAGGATTTGAGGATGCACACACTAGTATTGGGGACAACTAGAATGTATGCATCAGTGATGAGGACATCTAGAATGTATGCACCAATGTTGGGGAGATTTAGGATGTATGCCAGGTAGGGACATTTGGACCACTTGTATATCTATTTCCTTAAGCTCATGGAAGCTATGTATGTAAACATGTATCTCTATTCTTATTGAGAAATTGTAAATTGGAAAAATGCTATCATTTCATGGGATTATGTACTCAATTATCAATACTTGGAATTATGTCATGTACTTTATGAAAATGCAAGGAAAATTGAAATGGGTTTAATTTCGAATATGCATCTTTTATTATTGAAATGCAATGGAAGTTTGGAATGGGTCTATTCCAAATGTGCATTTTATTATTGAATTAGAAAAGAAAAAAATTATTTCTATAATTTGCAAGCATATGTTATTCACATGTGGTTTAAAACATGGTAAATTCTTTAGGTTTAACACTAGGTATGTTACAGAAAAGGTTGTTATTTTTAATTAAGTTTTGGCTTGGAAGTTGTAGTTATCAGTTAACACAATAGCAACAAGGAGAGTTGATAATAGAGGAGGCAACAAGCTAAGCCATTAAGTATTGAGCAAGGAGATACAAGAAACATGTTTTGAGCTATTTTATTCTAGGCATACTTAAGATATTTCTTACTCTTTCTCATTTTGATTTTGAAACTAAGTTTTAATATTGATTGAAAGTGTATGTGCTATCATTGTGTGCATACTATTGATGTTGGATAGTTTATGAGGATGCATGTGCAAGTAGCTAGATTGTTTATGCATAGACCTATATTAGAAATACAAGAGATAAATTGGATTAGGAAATCCGAAGAGCATATTAAGTAGTTATCTTGAATTACATTGCTAGACTATGATGCAATACGTGATTTTAAACGTTATCTATGAATATAGTTGAACGAAAGTCAACTCGTTGGGAGGTTAATTCTCTTTGAAGTTGTGTGAAACCTAAACCACCAGCTAGTTAAATTAATATAGCAAGAGAAGCTAAGTAGGGTTTAATATTATATTATTCAATTAATACAAATAGTGTATTTATAATGTTTGAATGAATTCATATTGTTATTCAACAAGAATATTGAACACATATTAGAAATAAATACGTCCTCATTATCTTTTGAATGGTACTATTTTATATTTTGATCAAGAGTCTATTAATACCTATTTACGATATTCTAATCTTAAAGAAGAGGACTTTACGTCGTGGAAAACCAAAGCCATAATGCGAGGAGATTTTAAGATGCAAATACAGAGAGTCCTCTCAAGAAATAATTGTTCTCCAAATTAGATGTAAACTTATTATACATTTTAACATGTGAATATTTGTGTCATATTGAAGGAAAAGATATATGAATGTCTATGTACTTGCAAACGTAGGTACCTTGTATAAACATGCAAAGGACAACTCGAAAGGAACCATGAAGAATTTGGAGATTAGTCGAACGATTATTAGTTGAGTTACCATAAGTTAAATAGCTTATTATGTTGAATTATTATTGGACATTACTATGAACATAATATTTTATATTGAATCAAATTAAATGATATTTAATGACATGAATAGCCAAATTGGTTATGGTTTCATGAGAGGACGGAGCCATACTAGGTATAACACAAAGATTTTGAAACTTAATATGAAGAAGTAATCTTCAAATAAAGTTTAATACTAGATTATTATACATATCAACATATTGGAAGTACTTTAGATTGAGACCAGATGCATCTAGTCAGTGACATGGTGTCATCAGTATTAACTAATTGTGTATAAAGTAAGAGTATTTACTCCCATGATTAAGACTAAGGACTTGAATAAGAGGTAGTTGCCAGTCCCAAGATTTTTTAAATATGTAACAAGGTATTCAAGAGGTTGGGTCAAACCTAATTGATTAGTTAAATCATTATGTGTATGTCATCGCTTTTGAATGAAGTCTTGTTTATGATATTTAAACATCAAGGTCAAACCAAGGGAAGAATTATTCACGGGTCAATAGAGTTTCTAAGTCGAGTAAAAGGGTGGGTGAACATTTGACACTGCTTCATAGAATGGATTTATTATATATATGAAAATTTTGGCCAAAGTAATTGTTGAAGTCATTGCATACACTTTGTCGGTTCATTGTGTGTCAAGATTGCATAGCTAGTCAGGAGTGACATGCATATTTAGGGGTATCCATAGTTGTATGACTGTACCAGTTATGTATGACACAACACCATACTCAAGTAGGCATTTCTAGAGGTTTACATACCAATCTCTTCGTTGAAGGGTAGGGCCACTTCCAGTTAAGAGGGTGTGTGGGGAACCACTATGTCCATGGTTGGAGGAAAAGTGCTTGGGTGATGCTCTCCCTCTTGCAGATGGAAATTGAGACTTGTGGAAGAAAAGAAGTGTGATCCATATGATTGACCTTGAAATCTTGTAAGTTATGAATTTGTATATGAACATGATCATGGATCAATTGCAATATGTATTTGAAAAATGAGTTTCATCTATTTGTAATTGTAACATCATGAAAAAAAAGGAGATCAAAGCAAACCAATTGCAATTAAACTCTAATGTAAACTAAGCTAACAAAAAAGAAAAATGGAAAGATAAAAGCATAAATAATAGAACCATCTCACTGAATATCTACACAATTCCATGCATAACCTCGATTGTCCTTCTCCATTTTTTCATTGTAGTATAATTTCCCTTAGATTTCTCTGTGCAAGTACAGCCTATAATAGTGATTTAGCAAAACATCGAAGATTCAGATAATAGATTGCTTCCAAAAGTCGTAAGATTTCAGGAGAGGTAACAGTGATGAAGATAAAGCCAATTTATAGAAAATAGGGTTTTCGAATGACAGGCCCAGATTGAAAGATGGATGGACGATTAAGATTGAAAGATTCGACATGCATTGATATTAGTGTTAGTAGTAATGTGACTAATAAAGCTTGAAAGGTGGAGATTAAGATTAAATAATAATTTAATCTTTATTTGAAAGTGTTTGAAACTTAGAAGAATAATGATTGCATGTAAAGGATAAAGATTGAATGGAGGAAATGATATGTTTGAATGCACAAATGAATTAATTAATTAAATAAAGTTATTTAATTAATATAAGTTTGCATGCAAAAGATTTAAAACTAGATAATAGACTGATTAAGACAGGGAGTCTCTTCGTTAGAAAGAATCAGACATTAAATCAGGAGATAACTCATTGATTTATTTAAATTTTAACTTAAGTGGTAAGTGAATAATTAGATAACTAAGTGATTACCCAATTATAGAAGAATATGCCAAGAATAATTCCTTTTAGGAATTAAATGATTATTTAATTCAACATTCGAAATTTGAGGATTAAATTCAATAAATTAAGATTTATTTAATTATTGAAGAAAAGATTAAAGAATGATTAAATAATTAAAAGTGATTCTATAATTATAGTTGAAAGTGTAATAAGAATAAATTAAATAAGAATTTATTTAATTTTAAAGAGGATAAAAGTGAATTAGCTAACGTAATTAAATAAAGAATATATATTTAATTAATCAGGATTGAATAAAGATAATTATAATTAATTAAATAATTACATTATTTAATTAATAGAGGAATAAAGGTTAAAATGAATTAATTAAATAATTAAAGTTATTTAATTAATAGAGGACAAGGACTTTAGAAATATAATTAAATAATTAGGATTATTTAATTATGACAATAAAGGTACAAATTATGAAGAAATCAAAGTCGGGCTTAGACCAATTTTTTTTTTTTTTTTTTTTTTTGATACGCAAGGTAGTTTTTTATAAATTGATATTGAAGAAATATACAATCATCTGCAACGCAGGAAAGTCCATCTGGACACACAGCCGAACAAAAAACCAACCCAACCGGACACGATTGAACAATTTTAACAGTCCCATTACGAGCAACAAAAGACCAGCCGCGATAACCATTGATACAAAAAAGGAGTCGAAGGCCAACCCTCGACCAACTTAAGACGAGATTTACAAAATATTTTGTGCAGAAGTCCACCAGAAATGATAGTAAATAACAATAAAACTTAAAAGCTTCAGACACAGAGGCCAACCCTCACATGAAACCGTTGATTTCAGCAAACCTTACAAAACCTTCCATCCACTCCAGCCCCTCCACCGGCACCATCTTCAACTTTCGCTTCAAGAAATCCACAACCACATCCACAATCTTTCTGTGCCTCGACAATGCAGGCCCTTTGAGGTCTAAGAGAAAAGGATAAACTTTAACAGCATCCTCCGTGTCCCATAGGAGAGCCAAGTCAGCCGAGCGCGGAATGCCTTTGCCTATGAAGGCCGCCTTCATTGTTTCCTCAAGTCCACCAAGCAAGTCGTCACGGAACAAGCGCACCAACATCTCCTTAGCCACCGCCTTCGGGGTCTCCAAGTCCAAAAGCACTGCAAGAAATCGAGAGGAGATATGGGCATTATCTTTGGCATACTCCTTTCTTTCTAGGTGTTCTTTACCAAGGATCATTTTGACTGCAACCAACGACACCGGATCATCCTCGGACATAATTCTCTTTAATCTCTGGTCCGTAACTTCCCGAAAGGCAATCTGCCTCTCCGTAGCCACCAAAGAGATTGGTGTGTCGACCCCAAAGCTTTCCAAACCTTCCGCCGAAATGTGGATGATGAATTTTGACTTTGTCATCCTCGCCATTTGCAGAGCATTGACAATCGTTCCCTACACAGAAACAAAAGACAATGCCAAAATTCGAAGACAAAGCATTAAAAATGATATGAACGGATCCATTAATAGACCCGTGAGAGGATCAGTCAGGCCTCCGCACACAAAACTGAATAATGGCGGGCCGATCATCTCGTCCTTGCCATGAAGATTTTCTATGGGCTTAGTCCTTCTGCCTACAAACCATAATCACTTCGAATGAAGTGAGACGCCACCCGACCCTTCAACTGTCATTGCTATGATTGTCGTACCCGACGTGTCACACAGACGGCGCCTTGAATGCATAGCCATACATTCCCCTTGTCGAACACCAAAGGCTCCGTGAATTTCAAGAGCAAAATACTTTAAAAAAACCAACTCCACCCCACGGCAATTTAGAGAGGCCAAAGGATGACATGGCAATGCCACCTCCGCAAGCACCAAAACCGTCCCAAAGCCACCTCATGCCCACCCAGGAATTCAAGTGGCCAAAAGAGGGGCTGGGGGGGAGCCCACCCAACCGCCCACTGGAAGATGCTATAAATGACATTCTTTGAAACTGGGTCCAGTAACTCCCAAATTGGATAGAAGGTCAGCTTCCATGTTTCCTTCCCTTAAAGTATGATTTAACATTACTTGCTCAAAACTGTTTAGCAGCTCAATTGCCACCTCCAAAAACACTCCTAGTTTCCAATTGTGAAGTTGTCTTGTCCTTAGAGCATTAATAACTAATGTTGAATCACCTTCAATAACCAAATTTTTGATTTCTAATTCTTTGCTGAGTTGAAGTCCAAGCACTAGAGCCTGAAACTTAGCAACATTGTTTGTGCCATCTACGAGAGGCTGAGCTAATTTACCCAGAACCGAGCCTGTGTTGGTTCTGATTATGCACCCAGCACCGAACGGACCCGGATTCCCTTTTGAGGCACCATCAAAATTTAATTTGGCCCAACCCAGCTCCAAGGGAAGCCACTGCATCTTTTTGCGTTGTTCCGCAGAAGCAGCATTTCTTGAACAAGCCACAGGAGGGGATTTGATTCCAAACCATTGTTTCATAATCCAAGCATCCCATTTGGTAAAATTGGATTTGTTTTGTTTCACCAGCAGCTGAGAGTTAAAAAGTTCAATAATGCAAACCTCTACCTTGCACTGTAACCTTGGGATCAATAATTCTTTATCCTGAAATAAACATCTGTTTCTCTCCTTCCAAACTTCCCAAATTAGAATTGAGGGACTCATTTTCCACAGGTCTCCAAAGATGGAGCTATGCTCACTGCTTGGCCAAGAGTTTAGGCATTCAAGCAAAGTGTTGGGAAAAACAGTTATCCACTTCAATTTTGTGCACAGCCAACACCACATTTGATATGTGAATTTGCAGTTCAAAAGTAAGTGGTTCACATTTTCTTCAGCTTCTTTACACAGAGGGCATCTGGATGGGCCAAGATAACCCAATTTAGAAAACCTATCTCCTGTCAGAATTCTACCTTGAGCAGCGGCCCATGTGAAAATCCTAGCTTTCGATAAGCAAACCTTGTTCCAACACAGATTTCGAGGCAACACTGAAATAGATTCATGAGAAGTTAACATGTTATATCCTATTTTGGACGAACAAGCTTCGTTTGGAGCAGCGTCCCATCGGATTCTATCCTCCCCTTTTCTAGCCCAGATCCTACGAGTGTCCATAACTCTCTCAAAAAAATCCATTTCTTGACTTCCCAAATTCAAGCACCTCACCGACTTCCACTTTATATAACTACCCCCTGAAAATTCCCCAAAATCAATGTAATCCCTAACTTTCGAGCCCCAGATTTGCTTAGTCTTCTCCTTTATGCTAGAGAGTTATGGCATATTTTCTAATACTGAGTGTCCTTCCCATGAATCATCCCAGAATGAAGCCTCCTTTCCATCCTTCACCTCCCATGTAATGAAATCTGTTATTAGTTCTCTACAATTTTTGATGAAGTTCCAGATCTGGGACCCAGATGATAGTGTTTTTGTAGAAAGAAAGTAATACGGATCTGGTTCCAGATATTTCGCTCTGACGATCTTGACCCATTTGAGATCTGGCCGAGAATGGATTGTCCAAGCCAGTTTTGCCCCCAAAGCCTTATTTTTCCTTAGAATGTTTCTTAGCCCAGTCCCATCATTCTCCCTCTTCTCGCAAACCTTTTGCCAGTTAATAAGGGGAATTTTCTTTTGTTCTAAACTACCTTTCCAAAAGAAGTCCTTCATGACCTTATTTAGATCTTTGCTCACTCCACTAGTTAACTGGAGACAAGACATCATATATATTGGTAGGGCTGAAATAACTGATTTCAACAAAGTTAGTCTCCCAGCCCAAGAGAGCCATCTGTTTTTCCATGAAGAAATTTGGTCCTTACATCTACTCACCATTGAGCTCCAAGCACTGTTACTTTTGGTTCCTTTGTCCAATGGGAGTCCTAAAAATTTGCAAGGCAATTGCCCCATTTTGAAGCCTAAAATTCTCAAAATTTGAACCTCACTAGGGCAGTTTGCATTGAAGAAAAAAATCTCTGATTTGGCCTTACTTCTTGACCTGAAGCCCTAGAATAATCTTCGAGCATTTTTTTAAACCTTTGAGCCTCCTTTGTCGTTGCTTCACCGAACAACATTGTATCATCCGCAAATTGCTGATGTGTGATGTTGGGTAGGCAGCTAGTGACTTGCAAACCTTGAATCCACCCAGACCGCCTTGCATTTTCAATCGATCTCCCTAATGCTTCTGCCATTATTATGAACAAGAATGGGGATAAAGGATCCCCCTGACTTAGCCCTCTTGAGGCTATGAAATAACCCTCTGGAGAACCGTTTACCAGTACTAAAAAGCACAGACTAGCCACCCAACCAAAGATCCAATATAACCATTCCTTCTGAAAACCGAAAGCTTCCATTACTTTGAAGAGAAATCTCCAGTTCACTCTATCGTATGCTTTTTTGATGTCGAGTTTCAACAACATGGCTAATTTGTTCAATTTTTGAATTGAATGAATGACTTCTTGAGCAATGATCACCCCATCTAAGATAGAGTGCCCTGGAACAAAACCTGTTTGTTCCTCAGAGATAATTATGGGAAGAATTTTCTTCAATTTGTTAGCTACAACTTTGGCCAATAATTTGTATATTGTGTTACAAAGCGAAATTGGTCGGTAGTCTTCCCACCTGTCAGGTTTCTCTTTTTTTGGGATGAGAGCAATTAAGGTATTATTCACTTCCTTTAAAACCCTTCTATTTAGCCTAGAGTCTTCAATGGCTTCCCAAACATCCTTTCCCAAGAAATGCCAACACTTCTAAAAGAAACCGGCCAGGAACCCTCTGGTCCAGGAGCCTTTTCTGGCTGCATCCCAAAAATTGCCTCTTTTACTTCCTCTTCTAAGAATTTTGCATTCATTGCTTTCATTTGAGTTGGGGAAACCAGTTTCGGTATAAATTGTAGGGAGGCGTTATGAACTTTCCAATTTGATCCTTCCCAGTCATTGAGCAAATTCTAAAAAAAAGAGACCGCTGAATCCTTAATTTCTGACACATCTTCCAACAATTTGCCATCCCCGTCATTCAAACAAGTGATTCTGTTGAGTTCCCTCCTTGCTTTTGTGGAGTTGTGAAATAATTTTGAGTTTTTATCCCCTGTTGCTAACCAAACTTCTCTGGATTTTTGTCTCCAAAAAATTTCTTCTTTGGCCAGGATATCGTTAAGCTTTTTGGTTAATGCCTTTTCTTTCATGTAGCATGCTTAATTCATCCCACAATTCATAATTTCATCTGCTAAGTATTCTAATTCTTCCTCTGTTTGTGCTTTCTCTTTGAATATGTTCTTAAAGCTCTCTTTGTTCCATTGTTTAAGATGCTGCTTCAGGTATTTTAACTTTGTGATTACATTGAATAAGCTTGAACCCCCTGGAGAGCATTCCTTCCACCATTGTTCAAGTAAGTCCATCACACTGGGATCTTTAAGCCACATCATTTTGAATTTAAAAGGGCATATGATCGGACCCTTCTCCCCATCAATTTGCAGTTGAACTGGAAGATGATCAGAGCCAGTTCTAGAGTTTATCTTGCTCTCAAAAGAGAAGGGAAAGGAGCTCAAATTTCCTTTAAAGAAAAAGTGATCTAATTTTTCCGCAATACTTCCAAACCCTTTCCTACGGTTTTTCCATGTGAATAGACCATTGCCTATGGGAATTTCCAATAAAAAATTTCTCTCCACAAAGTTACAGAAATCCTTTTGAGACTGTAAGACTTTTCCTATTCCCCCTGCTTGTCCTCCTTTCTAAGAATGGCATTAAAATCCCCACCTAGTATGCAAAAACCTTGGTGCAAATCATGCAAGACACCGTCTAGTTCATGCCATACTAATCTTTTCTAAATACACATCAAAGGACCATACACATTTATTAAATTAAAATGAAGGTTCGAGGTTAAAATTCTTACCTTACACACCATCCAATGTTTGCTTAGATTCAAGGCCTCTAAAAAGACTGTCTAAGGTTTCCAGATAATCAGTAAACCTCCCGAAGCTCCTTCCGCTTCCGAACCAAGCCATTTCCAAGACCTTAATTTCCAACCAAATTTCTCCAGGTCAGTCCTATCTAATTTTGTTTCTTGAAGAAGGCAAATTTCAAATTGACACACTTCAATGTGGCGCCTAATTAGGTTCCACTTGTTAGGGGCATTTAAGCCCCTAACATTCCAGGTTAAGATTTTCATTGTTGTTCAGGAAGGGCTCCACCCTTCCCTACTTTTATCATAGTGTCAATTTTTTGTTGACCATTGGCTTCCCCGTCCCACTTTCTTTTCTCTTGATTAGGGATTCTACCCCTCTTTTTTTGATCCCCACAATCTGGAGTTAATTTGAAAATGTCCCTCCTATGAATTCCTAAATGGGATTTAGCCACCTGCAATTCCTCTGTTAGCTTCCGCTTTTTTCCTGACTGTGGGCTTAACAACTCTGTTGTGTCCTAGTCATCTGTCTCCCAAATTTCCTCTATTCCGTCTAGATTTAAGCCATCCCCCAACATTCCTGACTTTGTTTTAGCCGCCTCCGCTAATTCCACTAGTTCCTTCCCGACTTCAATCAGAGAATCCAACTCCACATTCAGACCACTATCCCCCATAAGTTCTAAAGTCTCAGAAATTTTAACATCTAACTCCTAAAACTGAACCTCCTTCTCCTTCTGTTCTTCTTGAGTAGTCTTCCTGCTTACTCTTTCATCCATAGAGGAAAGATATGGAGTCCCATTTAATGAAACCCCACCCTTAGGGGACATATTATCACTATTTGCTTTTGGAGAGGCCCTAGAATCCTCTGTCGGTGAGTTCTCACACCCTTGCTTTGGAGATTTTGGAGTTTTTGAGATGATTCTCATAGCTGCTCTAAGGTTCGCCGAAGGAGTCACCAGCAGACTGGATTTCCCTGCCTCTTCATTGTGAGTTCTGCATCCTAGTGTGCGCACCAGGTTGTTGCGCATTAAAGAGTCCCGCTCTAGTTTTTGAACCCATACCCCATAATCCATTAATAGCTCAATCTTGCTCCAAATCATTCTATCCACATTGTTCTCCACACAGATGCGCACATAGGTTTGGTTCCTCTTTGCCAATTTCCTTTCTTCTGCACAAACAAAGGTACCCAATTGATTTCCTATCTCCTCAAGAATGGAAGGAGCCCAGTATTCCTGTGGGAGATTTGGTAAGCTGTACCAATCTTGCTAAAGTTCCATCTCATGGGTTGATGGGTCAAAACCCACTGTCCACTTTCTTAAATAAAAGCCACAACCATCAAGAACCCAGACCCCTTTGACTATTTTATCTCTAATAATTCTGGATGGGCAAACGACTAAGAAAAAATCATTCTGAAGCATTTTAAGCTGCAACTCAGTGCCCCAGCACTCTTTCCACCAACTCACTAAATAGTCCCAGTTGAGATTCTTCCCAAACCATTTCCCAAGCAAACCTAAATGTTCTAACCTCAGAACTTCCGCTTGCAGTTTCGAAGAGCTGATAACTACTTTGGTTCTTCCGCTTTTAGCTTCTTTGGGCGAGAAAGTGCCCTGTTTGTTCTTGTCGCCCTTTGATCTTTCTTCCCGGACTTCCTCCCATACCTTGGCCGAAGACTTTTTTTGCCATGCCACTCCTCCCTTCCCGTTTCTGGCTTTAGGGTTTTTTCTCGAAGTTTGTCTGTCCAGCCATGATAGAATATTTTGCCCCAATTTTTCTTCATTCTGAGGACAAGGTCTGCAGAATGCTTCGTTTCTATATTGGTCGTTCTTGTTCCTACCTCATGAATTGCCAACATCTTTGTTCTGTAGATGCCTATGACCCATGCCCGCAAAAAAGTGACTATGCGAAGCTAGATTCTGTGGTCGGGCCCAACGGTCCTTCAAACATGATCAAGGTCCCCAAACTTGTTCGCATTGGGACCCTCACGACCTCTGTCACCATTCTTGAGCTCCATCCCTCCTTGACTTGTTTCTATTTTTTTCACCGCATTGGGCTTAGACCAATTTTTAGTGTCTATAGTAATTATGTAATGTTATACTATTTATGCAATGACAAGAGAAAATTATTTATGCAATGTGCAATTATGTTATTGAAAAGGAAATTTTTCATTTCCCTCTTTTTGGAAACTTGAGTTATTCACTTTCTAAGTTAAAACTTAGGTGAAAACTATTGAGTAAACTATAGGTATGTTACACTTTCTAACCGTGATGGAAGTGTTTACTCAACCTTTTAGGACCCTCACTCGCTTTTGTTTTGGTCTCCCCTACCTTCCATCTTGCTCATGCACTCTCGTGGTTGTCAAAAGTTGTTTTTCCACCATTCAAACAATGTGTTTGCCTAAGCATTCTTAGTGTCACCTAGATAACCTAAGCATTATGTTATTGAAAAGGAAAATTTTCATTTCCCTCTTTTTGGAAACATGAGTTATTCACTTTCTAAGTTAAAACTTACATGAAAATTGTTGAGTAAACTTTGGGTATTGTTATCACTATGATTTGCACCCAAGTTGAATCAAAGTAGCTAATCATGTGAAACATGGGAACTTTCCTGAGGTTGTGGGTCACCTATAGAAAAAAATGACCTCCAGAGAAAGTTGGTTCTTTGTTGGATATCACCTAAACTACTAATTTTCTTTACTGAGGAAAGGGTGAGAAATATGAAACTTTAAAATGAAATTGAAAACTACTACCCTATGGTGATACACCAAACTGACTATAAGGCATGTAAACTCAGCTTAACTACACAGTTCAGTTAACAGCTTGGAAGAAGCTTACATGACTCATTTTTTATATATTACTTACATAAATATTTTATAAGAAGGTGTTGACACAAAATCATAGAAGGAAAAAATATATCTCACAGCTAGAAATTTTGCATTTTTTACACAACTTATAACATGTAATAATATATCTTCTTGCAACAAGGTGCTTTCAGTGAGACAGAGATACAAGGAAAATCATAGATTTCACAAGCAGTTCGATCAATCACCATTAAGAAATGCACACAAGAAAAACAAGTAATGAGAGGGAAAAATAACTCAATGCTATTAACATCCAAGGTACTCATTGTTTTACATGACAAGATGAGTTGCAAAGCATGTTGAAATCTAATGAAGGACTGTAGAAATCACTATCTTTAGAAAATTGCAAATTCATAACTAACTCCCAAAAGGGTTACAAGAGTGAAATTATACTCAACTCCAAGTGGTTTCACCAAAAAAGTATCAAGCAACTACCTTGGGTCGGATCCACCAAAATAGCCTAAAAATGAGGCACTTGTTTTCCCAAAAACTACCTCCAACATGTAGGGAAAATGGGTTTGACCATGCCAAACATCTAGGCATGCAAAACCGCCCCTAGATTCCTGTAATTTCATAATAAGAAACATACATACTCCCTACATGCATATGTTCATGTCTCCAAACTGCCATAACTCCTCCCTTAATTGAATATTGATAACCCCCCTTATTTGCATTTAAGAATAACAATATGGCTAAAGGCTCATATTTATACCTTAAATTCATTTGTTTTACAATAATATTTATGCAAATAAATATTCAAAGAATATCCTAAAAGCATGCACATTCATGGCTGAGATGGCAATTCATGTGTTGAGGTGGCACTTACTTTACCAAAAATTACAAAAAGAACCATGAGGCAAAAAGATTTACCTAAGGCATACACACCAACATGAAGGGTTGCGGGCTCACATTAGTTTGGCATTTGATTTTTTCATAAAACAATGGCAAAAATTCCATGTTATGGTCATCAACCACCAAGCTTAGGGTTTCAACCCTAAAGCAAAAGCAAAAAGAAATAAATTTTAGTCGCATCATTTTGCATAGAAGCTTCAAGAAGAAGCTCAAACACCACCAACACAATGAGGGTTTGGAACTCTATTGGAAGACTTCTCTGTGGATTTCTGGAGCTGTATAGAGGCATCGAAACTTGTATTTTACACTGGCAAGCCCTTTTTAAAGGTAATTTTTATAAAATACCTTTATTTTCTACTTGTTTTATATACAGGCCCTCCATGGCCACAACTCCTGTAGCCATTCTTCATATTTCTCACTTATTTTCTCTTCTATGTCTCTCCTTTCAATATTTGGTTGCCATAGAGAAACTTTCATTGAATCAATGAGAAGGTACTTGACAAGAATATTGAAGAAAATAACGGCCACCAACCAGGTAAGAAAAACCCTCAAATGGACTCTTTATGTTTGAGAGGGAAATACACATAGTCACGGCCATGTTTTCTTTAGGCATGACTTTACATGTTTTCTCCTTTCTGGATTCTTTGAACTA
This sequence comes from Sequoia sempervirens, assembly GCA_007258455.2. Taxonomy (NCBI): domain Eukaryota; kingdom Viridiplantae; phylum Streptophyta; class Pinopsida; order Cupressales; family Cupressaceae; genus Sequoia; species Sequoia sempervirens. Next base: position 13,319 of record VDFB02148909.1, on the reverse strand, counting down.
TTCAAAACCCCTCTTCCTCTATTACTTATGCCGACCCTTGAAAACTCATTTTGAACTTAAAAATTTGTGCTATGAAAGAAGAATGTTTTTCCCTGTAGATCACTTTTTATACTTCTGGGTATTTGTTATTCTCACGCACACCTTTGTATTTATCTTCAAATCTAGTGACCATAGGTTACGGGGTTTCTTCTATTCATCTTGTTATAACTTTTTCCTTAAATCTTGAGCCTTCACGCACAAACCTACAAGGGTTTCTACTTCAGGCATTTTGAAGCTCGGACCATGAAATAAAGCTTATTTTTGTTTTATATTCACTGATTATTTTTATGCAAATTGCTTTGTGTATTTCTTTGCACTTTCTGTAAGAAATGATGAAGAAATTCAATTCCTACATTCCTTCTACTTTTCTCAGGCAAAAACTGAAGATTTTAATCAAAAGCCACAGGCTGTGGCTTCTCTACTCAACTATCTTGGCCGAGGGCTTCATATTTTTTGAGGGATTTCTTGGCTTGTTTGAATGGCCACCATTGTTATCCTTCATTTCAGAATTATCATGCTCTGTTACAAAGTCCACCTCAAGAAAGACTAATGATTAATATATGCTTCATTGAAAATGAAAAACCTAGCTAGAGGGTTTACAGATTTATGTATTTATCCCAGGATCTATTCAAAGGTTTACCTTCACTGTGGTTGTGAACATAGTGAATTCCATTTTTATGTGTTTGAACTCATTTATGAAATGGCAATCATTGCATGACTATTATTGCTAACTGTGACTCTGTCTAGTCACTGTGATCCCAATGTATCAATGAATGCCTTACTTTCCATGAGAAGGAACCTCCTATAGACTTCACTTTGTTTACATTTTAATTATGCCACCTCAAGCATTGTTCCCTTAATCACACTAAATGACCATCATTTAATTATGGTTGTAAGAACAATACTACAGGATTATACTTGAGAAAGTGTCAACATATATGGCTCACTGTTCATTGAGGTTGAAATGTCACACTTAATCTGCCCTATTGGAGTTCACTTCCCATTAGAGACTATACCATTAAACAATCTTTGGCTATCATTGCTATGGGACCATCACCCATATCTTCCTTTTGATCACTTAAAACTCTGTCCTTTGAGTCATAATAACAATATCATTTACTTTACTCATGTGATAGTAATCTTATTATTTTTTCTCCCTTTTACTGTGACTCACCATCATCACTATTGTACAGACCTATGACATCTTCCCTCTTCAAACCATTTCTATGATTTGACTATGTATGAGACAATGCACATCCTTTGTAGCATTGCTGCCCTAGATCATGGGAACCTAATGCTATCACCCAATTACCTTGTTAGTCCTTTCTCTATCATGCTCAATGCTTTGACAAGAATCACCATAGTCAAGATTCTTTGACTTTAATGGTTGTTGTCCTTACACAGTTTCTATTAGTTCTTGACTCTATCACTATTGTGACTATGCAATTGTGAAGTTAAAAAGATAGTCTTTGATGATCTGTATTTTGTTGCTTTATGTAATTCATTGTTGGATACATTAGAACTTGAAAAGACAGTACCTCCATTGACCAGGGAACTGTAATGTTCCTGTACTTTGCATAGATGCTAATTGAGGCTTGCAAAATTTACTGTTATTTATGCTTTGGCAAGTCTCATGAATGAAAAGGGAATACCTTTCTTTTTAAATTATAATTCTTTTCAAGGATTCATCTCATTATAATTCCATAACTCTTGTCTCTGTTGATTATAAATGATCTTCATGATCATAACTATGAACACCATCTTATTGTTGCCCCTATTATAAATGATAACTTATTATGTAAGCTTTATCCATATGGCTGCCCTCCTTTCTTCTTTTGATCTTCTTCATTACTAGTCTGCTCTCCATGTATTTATGAGGTAACTTCCTTTTTATAATAGATTGCATACACTCATACTCTTTGTGATTTTTTTAGAACAAGTACATGTGACTTGTGATAGTGACAAAAATCTCACTATCACAAATGATGTGCACCATTTGAAAGAACCATAGAGAGATGAATGATTTGATGAGTATCTTTCAATGCCTCTTTAAAGAACAATGTAGCAACACGCCAAGCTCAACCCTTGTGAGAACCATGTTTAACCCACGTGCTGAAATTTGATGAAACAGTAATGTTACTTTTCCTGTATCTGCACATGAAACAAATAGTTAGAAAAATATATGCATATGCCTGAAGGGCTCGATGATCCTGTTTCTTTCTTTGGACATGTACAATTTGTATGCTTATTTAATGTATTTGAGGGGAAATTTATACATTCATGGGTGCATGTACATGTAGTGTTAGAGACTGTCATTGCTTAGAGAACTGCTCTAACATCATTGCAATTTCCAGATGCAGGGGTTGGGAGCAGGGAGCTACAGAGGATGCAAGACAACTCAAAGTAGGAGACAGAGAAAGACAACAGACACTGACCATTCATTAGGAAATGATTGGCCTCTTCCCCTATATGTGCATTATTTTTCTTTCATCCATCAATGTATAAATTGTTTTTCATTTTCATTGGACAAGTTAAGTCTCACGGCTTGTGTGAGACAAATACGTACTTTTGTATTAATAAAGATTACTTTCAAAAAGATTTGTGCAAATATTTTCCATATTTTATGCACTTGTATAAATGCAATAATCTATTACTAAAACTTGTAATCTCTTTGATTTTTTTGTTTATACAATTGAATACACTATAGGGAAGATAGATAAGAAATGTACTTCACTTTCAATTTGCAAACACTCTAAACTCAATCAACTTGAGTAAGTAACAAAAATAAGTAACCGGTATGTTACACTTTCTAAACATGATGGAAGTGTTTCCTCAACCTTTTAAGACCCTCACTCACTTTTATTTTGGTCTCCCCTACCTTTCGTCTTGCTCATGTACCCTCATGATTGTCAAAATTTGTTTTTCCACTATTCAAACAATGTGTTTGCCTAGGCATTCTTAGTGTCACCTAGATAACCTTATAAGCAAAGGGTTGACCCTATCTAGTAAAAAGGGTCAACTTTATATTTTAGACATCTGAAAACTATCAATTCTAATAAATTCTCCACTATTTTTACACCTAATCTAAAGCCCAATTGAGCTCTAAATCCACCTACTTCTATCAGCTCTTAAGTTCCCCCTTAATTGTGAGTATAATTTATTTTTTGAGCCTATTTTAGCTCCCATATTTGGATTCTAAAAGGTATGTCTTCATTTCAAGCCTTATCCAAGAATTGTGATTTTGTTTTGCTCCTTCCATAATTGTATAAGTAAGCTAGAAAGTCAATATTGAGGTATCCAAGCCACATTCTCAGATTTCTTGTACCATCCATGCTCCATACTTGACTCAAGGATTTTTCTTAGCATGAAGCTTCAAAGTTTCCATTGTAGAAACCTGGTTATCATTTCCCTTTGATTAGTTTCTTATTTTTCATCAATCAAAGTAGCCTAGTCTAGAGAGGAGAGAAGAAAATATAGAAGTTGAGTTACTAGGGCTTACATGCCTCTCAAACATCTCAATTATTTATCTCTAGATGTGAGGTCCTAGTTTATTTTCTTTTCAATTGTTTAGTAGTTTAGTTTCAAAAGTTTGAATTAAAAAAGCAATCACAATGGAATTAATTATCTTCAACTTTTCAAATCCTTGATAATGGAATTAATTATCTTCAAATTGTCAAATCCTTGACATTTCATCATTATACCATGCATTAGAAGTTGATAGATATAATTCACATTTTTATTGCATAAGATTAGTTTGGATTAAATTGTAGATTTAGGTTTAATTCAACATAATCATTTCAATCCAATTCATAAAATTCCTACTAATAGGACAAGACAGTAAGTAACAAAGCCCTTGTTAATAAGTTCAATGCAATCAATAAATCAATCAAAGCAAAACTAAAAGAAAACAATCACTCACATTGTACTTATAATAATCTTATTGCATTTAATTAGTTAATTATTCACATTTTTATTTGGGAAATACAAAAATATAAGATAGTTGATTAGTTCCTGCATTTACATTAAGCATTTCATTTAGTTCATTTTAATTCAAACATAAAGCCATCAAATTCCTTGGTAACAAGTCCAATGCAATCAACCAAATGAGAGAACAAAGCAAACCAAATCAAGCAAAAGAAGGCAATTAAAAAAATAATCAAGCAAGTGAATAAATGTCAAGTTAACCATACAACATAATTAACATATTAAGATTGGATATATTCATCTCTTCTCTTTCCCATCACTAGACTCGTGTCTCTTGGGATCAAAGAAGATTGGCCATCCTTGATGAACTTCAAGCAACTCTTTCAAACTTGGAGGTAATTGAACAAGAAAAATCTCAAGATAAAACTCTCATCTTACAACAAATATAGGAAGAAAACACTAGGAAGGGAGAGAGAGAGCTCACCTTCAAGAGTTGATCAATGAAGAAAACTATTAGCTAAATTCCTTTGTTGCTAATGATCAATAGGAGAAAGGACTAATTCATGCTAACAATGCACCTAACTACACAATAATTTTCATAACATGATCTCCTTTCAAGTTTGTCATAGAACACCCACACATAATGACCACAACACCATGCATCAACATAATCATCCACCATCAAACACTTGAAAGTTCCTCTTGAAGTGATCAATTAAGTTGTAACAACTACCCCATGCATAAAAATCAACACTCATAGGTCACTCTTTCCTCCTGAAGACAATAGTCCTCTAGACACTCCCCCACTCTATTGGCTCTCACCCCATGAGCAAAGTGATATTTCCATATGTAGGTTGCACAAGTTTAATGCATGTGTTATCCCAATTCCAACTCATACACAATAGTGTTGATTAGATTTGGAGTAACTTTGTAATTTAGTGAACCCAACATGAAGAGAAAATCCTTCTAAGATACTTTTCTCAATCCATTCCATTTCATTTATCTTTTGTCATCTCATTTATTCCTTTTGCTCCCATGACACCTATATGAAATAGGTATGAATATAAGGATAATGATTCAAATTTTGCATGCCTAGAGTATGGTAACAAATCTCATTTGGGCCAAGAATTTGTAAACATTAATAACTCTACATGGGGTCAATACCAAGGATCCATTTTGCAACAAAATTTAGATCAAATAAGAGCTTAATGAGTTCTAATTTGGTCAAAAATCTAAAGACACACTCTCTCACTTTTCTCAATCCTCCATTTCATTTCTCTTTTGTCATCTCATTTATTCCTTTTGATCCCGTGAAACCTATATGAAATAGGTATTGACTATAACGATACTAATTCAAATGGTGCATGCTTGGAGTACAATAACAATCTCATTTGGGCCAAGAATTTGCAAACATTAATAACTCTACATAGGTTAAATATCAAGGATCCATTTTGCAACCAAATTTAGATCAAATAAGAGCTTAACAAGTTCTAATTTGGTCAAAAATCTAAAGACACGCTCTCACTTTTCTCAATCCATTCCATTTCATTTCATTTCTCTTTTATCATCTCATTTATTCCTTTTGTTCCCATGACACCCATATGGAATAGGTAGGACTATAAGGATACTAATTTAAATGGTGCATGCCTAGAGTATAGTAACAATGCTCATTTGAGCCAAGAATTTGCAATTATTAATAAATCTACATGGGGTCAATAACAAGGATCCATTTTACAACCAAATGCAAGTCAAATAAGAGCTTAACAAGTTCTAATTTGGTCAAAAAACTAAAGACGAGTTTGACTACTTGTATGGATACAACCATCAAAATTAACAAGGTAGATCACCTTGAAAGGAATTTAGTAGATGCTTGATTAACACAAGGAGCATTCAAAATAGTCTTTTTAAATGATTATCTCTAAGCAAGAAGCAAGACTTGAGAATCAAATGGAAGAATACTTGATAATCAAATGGAAGCAACAACAAATGGGGCCACTTAACTCCCATTATATGAACAATAAAACCCACCTCATGGAGGTGAAACGCAACATATAAAATGATCAACCCAAGAGGATCTCATAGCTACCTTGGTATAACAAAAAGATGATTGAGGATGGGGCATTGAGTGGCCACTCCAAAACCTAACCCAAATGAAATGATTGGAAAAGGTCCCAGAGGTGTCAAACTCATACTAATCCCTTCACCATCAATGTCATGTCTTGATATTAAGGCATTGTTTAAATAAAGATTTAAACATCATGATAAGATAGAGAAGTCGCTTTTGATGACGATCATATATATAATAATATTTAACAAACATATATAATGTTATTAATATATAATAATATTATTTTATTAAATAAATCTATGTAATAGCATTATTATTGTTTTTATCATCAATATAAATATAAGATGTTATTATTATATAATAATAATATAATAATCAATATAGATACAATAATAATATTAATGATGATATTATATAATATAATTTATTGAATATAACATACAATATATATTATGACAAATACAATTTTTATTATAATATAAATTTAAATTTAAATAGTAGTATATTATATAAAATAGATATTAATATTTTATAACCCCCAAAAGGCCATAGAAGGCCCAACAGTATTTAAAAAGGCATCTCTAACTAAGCAGCGATTGAAAACTATGAATCATATACTGTAGCGATTAGTGGATGACTAAAAGTCATCAAAGATAGAAGGGGTGTGACTTATGGGAAGCCACATCACCCTTCACAATGTTATTTAAAGAGGGCACTGGCTATGGAGGAAACAATTTTCACTGATGGGTTGATGGGCATCTGATGCCCTGCCATGCCTGACATACCTACTGCTAATTGTCAATGATTAACACGTACCCACCATTCTACTATTTGTAGCATCCAATTTTGTCAAACCTCACACTGTTAGAAAATAGCAAGTAGGATATTAATGTGGGACGTGCCAAATTTATTCGCAACCACAAGGTAAATTGAAATTGTTGTCCGGCCTAAATTTCCCATTGTTAATTACATCGTCGCCAGCCAAGTTGTTCACTTCTAGATGGGTCCATTAATGGGAGGTCGAGCATTTATTCGCAAAATACTATCAACATTTCCGCCTAAACTTAACTTGTCCCGCTTAAATTTATGCCTAAATTTTCCACTCCATTCTGTGTTTGGGTCCTCTCTAGTTTCATTTTTGCTTCCATACACAATTGGATATTTCATATTTTTGAAGGAGATAAACGAACAGCTAGGTTCCTTTCAATATTGTTTTTTATCTCTTATTTTTCCTGTTCCAAACCCATTGCATATGATTTCAATATTGTAGGAGATTTTACATCATTTATTTCTATTATTTGAAACCCATTGCATATGATTTCACAAGGGTAAAATAATGGAGAAAATACACTTTTTATGATTTCATTACGATAAAGAATTGACGTGAGTGCACCATTTTGTGATATGAACAATTGTCATTTAACACACAATGATGCCCATGAAGTGTAATATGGCTAGTGGGTAAGCGATCCCTGTTTTATAGGGCATGCACATCCTTTTTTTAATAGTGTTCCCATTTTTTTTGTCAGATTTCTATGAACGCCTTATCTAGATATATAAAAACAATAGTCTGTTGTATTATAATATGAAATAAATTATTTTTTCAGTTTATTAAATCTTCCATCTATGCATGAAATTTTTTTCCTATGTGCATTGCAAATATTTTGAAATTTTGGTATATTTTAACTTTGATCAATTCATTTTTGTATGAATATCTATTAGAGAATTCAATCATCCATAGTGTAGGAAATTTTTATTTTATTATATTTAATTATTGGGAAAATCTTTGAAATCTTCATATCTTCATTATTTTCTTAGATAATTAGTTAAACATTAACATCCCATTAACCTAAAACTAAAAAAGTATTGCACTAGGAAAAGTGTATTGTGTATTACGGATTATGGTGCACTTCACTAGTAAAAGTGGGTTAAGATTGATTATACCCTAACATTCCCCTGACATGTTAAATAAAATAAGCTTAAGTGATAAATCATTAGAATTTCATAACAGAAACTCAAAATCACATAGATTTAAAGAACTCAATAAAATGTGGTTTATTTAGATTTTAGGAGACTTATGGAATTCAAATGTAAAACATATTTGGAAATAAAGACATAATTAAATTTGAATTGATAATGATTATTAATTTGTGGAGAAAAATAAAATACACCAGATTAGAATTTAAAATCCATAAAAATAAATAGATAACTTAGATGACATAGAAATAGATTTACAAGTATATATATATATGTATTTTTTATTAATTATTAATGAGAATCATGAATTAAAATCAAAATAAACAAAAGGGCATGCATAAGGTTTGGTTAAAAACACTACAAGTATAGAGGCTAAAAAAAATGGGTTGCAAATTTCAAGGGAAAATTGAGTGTCCTATATAGGTAGAACAAATGGTGATTCTTAGTAGAGAAAATTGTAGAGTTCAAAATCCATAATCTTTTGTTAGAAGTGAAAAAATAAATAAGATAAAATCATGTTATAAGTGATACTAAGAATGTCTAAATAAAAGTAGACTTAGAGTAGGAACTAGGTTCTATTAATCAAATCATGTGTGTGCATGATTCAATTACTCATTTCCATGTTGACTTTGAATTGGAATTTAAAAAAGGATACTAGGCACATAAAAACAATTATTTCTAACACATCCTTAGACATTATTTCAATGCTACTAGCCAAGCATCTATAGCCCTAATAGAGTTATATCTAATCACACTCAAGGCATAACTCCATTGCTACTTAAACATCTAAAGAATTAGTAGAGATACCTAATTCACCATTTTTTATTTTTTAAACATTTTCTCATTTTCTTTCTTATTTTTCGTGTATTCATTTATTTTTATTTTCTTTTTAGCTCAACTAGCAAGCTATGAATCTTGTTACCTTGTTTGGGGGCCACCAATGGCATGTGAGAGGATATCTTAGGAAAAGAGAAAATTGATTACCTAAAACCGCAATGGGTCACCCTAGCATCCTAGGCAGTACAATGTTTGATTATTATTTTGATTAAATAAATTATCATGCATACTTAGCAAGTTAGGAATAACTCAACTAAGAAGGGAGCAAAACCTAAGGGGGCAAGTGCATTGAATTAGGGGAAAAAGAGGCAAAATAATAAAATTTCACTGTAACATGATTGTGTTACACCTAATGCAAACATTTTATAGACAACATAAAGGAAAAATCCCCTTGGCACACACATTTTTACCACCAACAACCACAATTGATTACTACAAAGAGACCAAAACATAAGAGCATCTTCCATATTTTCTTATATTTCTAAATTCTATTATAGTCTTTCTTTAAATGCCACATCATAGAATATGTAAGAGGTCGATAATTTATTTTCTTTTTAACCAAATATTGTTTATATTTTATAAATTTCAATATTTTAGAATATTTTTTTTATTTCTTCTCCCAAATTCTCTAAACTCAATCTAAAACAAATTTTAGATGAAGAAATGCCTAAAGAGAACCCTCCATAGGAAGAAAAGTACATGAAAATGCTTCCTAAACCAATCTAATGAGGAAAATTTTGTGCAAATTCTTAAATCTTTTCAATATAAAAGTAGAAACATATATAAATAGAAAATAAGCAATATACCATAACACAAATGTATGTGGGAAAAATCCTTTTGAGAGAAAAACCCACACTCCAATTCCAAAGCAACCCAATTCATTCTTTAGTAAGCCAAAGGAATGCAATAAACTTGTAGAGAAATCTATAATAGGAGTATCACCAACATATATTTAACTAGAATAAATATGACAACATAATAGTATCACTTAAAAAAATTAGGATCCTCCACATGGGACGTGAACTCTCCCACAAGGGAAAAAAATCACTAGAATATGAAATAACAAGTGTATAGAAAATATATTAAAATGAGCATTAGGAATGTAAAGTTGAGACACCTTTTCCTATCACTAATGGATATTTTACTATCAATATCACCAGCTTCCTTTACTAATAGTCTTATTTCTTTTATTATCTTTTACTATTCTTGAACATATGTGTAGACATGTAAAATTGACTCAACACATTATCACACATGTTGAATGACATTTTCACATTATCAATCCACTATCACCTAGTATCACTGCATTTTCATGTCATTTGCATCATCTAACCATTTCCCTCTATTAATTGAATAATATTATATTATTTGATTAATTAACCCAAATTCCTCTATTTATTAAATAATCTATGATTATTTAATTATTTCACATTTTTCATCAAATTCAACCTTTTAATCACTTTGATTAATTAAATAAATATTCTTTATTTAATTATGTCTCTAATTTAACATTTTCGTCTATTTTAATTAAATGATTGTTTAATTAAAATTCATTTAACACTTTCCTCTAAAAGTAATTAAATGATTATTTATTAATTGTTTAATTAATTCATCAAAACCCCTTTCAAAAAATTAAATAATTATTCTTAATTATTTAATAAAATCATCATTTTCCCTCTCTTTTGAAGTTACAGGTCCATTTTATGATTAGTTTATGAAGGCAATATTTGAGCAAACTTCTAATCTTTTTTTTCTGCGGGGAAGTCAAACGCTCAAAGAAAAACACAAGTTCCTTAGTTTAATAACATTTTGATTTGTTGTTTTAAAACTGAACAAACAAAACAAGATAAGACTTAAGTTTGGTGCTTTAAAATATACAATAAATTATGACCAATCAAATTTTATTTTGTTGACCAAACGCACATTTTCTATATGTTGACCATTAATGATTAGGAGTAGGAAAATTTCAATTGGTGCTTAAAATTGAACAAATCCTTTTTTTTGTATTGCACTATTGCTATGAATTGTGTTTAACATCTCAAAGACTTAAATTTGGTGCAACTAAAAAGAATATTGCTTTCTTCATAACACTTCAATTTGGTTAAATAACTTCGCTTGAGGGGTTTCATGAACAATTGCAATGAATTGTCTTCGAAGTGTTTGTTGTGATTGGTAAAGCTAAGTATCTATCCTCTCACCTCGCATCCTTGTGACGATCTTGGTTGAAGGAAAAATACTTTGAGCTTTACATTTGAGTCTTTTTCACCTTTTTTCCATAAAGAGAGGGTCTTGTTATGAAACGCATCCCACGTTGGAGAATTCATAGTCAAGTCCTTGAAATAGCACGTTCACTGGAGAGCTATATAAGTGTTGCAAAAATCATGAGATAAGTAGCTTCAATGACGCACCAATAATAGACTGCACCTAATCCCACGCCTTAAGTGGAATAGGAATGGTTAAAGAGCCTTAAGTAGCCAGCGGGTGAGTTTGGATGCCTCTGTTCTCAGTTTGTTGTCACTAGAACCCTTTGTTCTTAGATACTATCCAGTCTGACCAATCGAGTTATTTTTAGTGGTGCATCGGAGTCAAGCTTCTCTATTGTAAGTGGAATCTAAGAAGTTACTTTCCAAGTCCAGTTTTAATCAAAGCAAATAGATTAAGAGTTTCATTCTTAACAATCTCGGCACTTTGATCTAAAATTGCATGTAAAATTTCCTCCTCTACTTACGAGGAGCGTGAGGACGGCCCACTAGAAAAAGCGTACCCACTTGAGCTAGGATTGTACTTGATTGTGAGTCAATTAAAACACATTGCTTGATTTGAAACACTTGAACAAACATGAACATGATCACCAAAATGTCAAACCCTTGTGGTCTAAGTGGAATGTGAGAGTAGCCATGTGTTTTGTACTCCTTGAGGTTTTACCCTGAAGGTTTTCAAGCATTTAGGCTACAATCATAGGTCACTTTATCCAAGGTCAACATAGGGAATTGCAGCTTTCAAATGTTCATCTCTACAACATTGAGCTTTGAAGAGAGGGATTTATTGAAGTTGCAAACGCTTCGACACGAAAACGATTGTTCAAGCCAGTTTTCAGTCAAGTTAGTACTTTTATATCACATTTCCATATCTGGGAGACCACAAATCTGAGAGAGAAATCCAAAACACTTGCACATAAACCCTAGGTGTTGGAAACACAATTTGCAAAACTCTCGCATTTGCTCAAAATTTGGTTGTGCATCTGTCATAACTCAATGCATCTGCCTGGTCTATTCTTTGTCTAAGGAATTGTCATATGACCACCTTTGAGACACAAAATCACACTTTTGCCATATAGTTGCGCATTTGACAAAAAACCCACACATTTGACACTAGTGCTCACGTAGTTACCATAATATTCAGCTGTAGTTAACCCTATCTGCCACCACTTTCCTATGATCTCGGGAAAGTCCAAAATCCTTAAACAAGAATCCATATTTTGACTCTCCAAAAGAAAACATCGTAACTCTAGACATAGCAGGAAACGTGCTTGGAGAAACCACCGCAACTGATCTATCATTGTAAGGAACTTTTACGACCGTTTATCACCACCTCCTGACTGGGTTGACCTTAGGCCTAGACTATTGTTAGAAAGCGGTTTATGACTACAACCAGATTACAATCTTGGAGGAAAATGGATACCAACACAAACAATTCCACGGTTCCCACAAGCAGTACCGCAAATGAGGGAACACCATGGGTATTTGCAAGGAGAACCACAAATAACGAACATAAACTTACAAACAAATAAACATGGGCCTCACAAAAAAAAACACAGGTGAAGAAACTAGGCCATAGGGGTATGATCCTAACACTACCTCAGAGGGAGTCACAAATATGATGCCCACCAGACAACCCCCTACTACAAACTAACTCTTGCTATCACATCATAACACTATTTCCAAATCTAGTCAAGACCCAAAAGATGGTATCATTCATGATCACAATAATGAAGAGGAATTGAATTTTAGGATGATAATATTCCCATGTTTGTTTACATTCTTGACTTTATGGTAGAGGATTTAATTTTTTAAATATAGATTTGAACAAGATAGAGGTTCACTAACTATCTTGATATTATTCAGAATGGGTAGGCAGAATAAATGGAAATCACTCATTTCTCTAGATGTGCAAGACATTCCCAACCAGGGAAATCACTTCTCAAGTGTTGACCTTGAATGAACACCTATTGGAGGTGACAATAGTGAGATAGACATGTGTTGCAATCTCTCTTGAAAGACTCCCTCACTTTGTCAAAGGAGAAGGCTTATTGGATAGTACAAGGATGACATTTGTACACAAATTCAATAGAAAGAACGACTTGATACAACCTACCGACCAGACAATGAAGATTTACTCAAGGTTTGCTTAGATTTAGTATAATAATGAAGCATGTCATAACTTATATTTTCTATTTGTTATATCAATTAATATA